>JAQFZA010000048.1:0-97664 GCA_034695115.1 Desoria olivacea | reverse complement strand
ACGAGGAACTAATAAAGTTCGAAAGCTTGAGACAATTTCAAAACTTAATCCACTCGTGTACCCTCCTTCAACATGAACAGTACACTATGTTTTCAGCCTAGTGGCTAATCTGAGAGAATAAAGACAGTCAGTATAAAACACAATAAGGTAGTCAGGTTTAAAGAAAATGTTTTATTGATGCACTGTATTAACAACTTGAACAAAATTCAATCACATTAAATACAATTGGGAACATTGTTGTACTGGACGAATGAGAAAATATTTATATCCAACCAGTTCTGTACAACGGAACTAATTTTAGGGCAGTAGATCTATCTTGAGGAAATTTTGGTCAAAAAAGCGAAATTGATTAAAAACATATTTTAACTATTTTAGGCTACTTAAATCAGGTGTAAAGCTTGCATTGATGAACGGAATTTTTAAATAAATAAACGATATTGATGATGTTAGCCTGTAGTCCGAAAAAAGGTGGTGTGCCGGCCATCACATTTTTAATATTCGTGATCAACATTAAATTTCGGTTTGATTGGTGTATCATACTCATTTTTTTACATTTCGGAGGTTTTTGTGTAATTGTAGTATGTACTGCATTCTAAAGACAATTTGCAAGGAACTCCTTTCCAATTAGTAACATTTTGCTTGAACGGTATTTATCACAAGATAAATTTATGCTAATAAATGTTATGCTAATAAACCAATGGTAAACTTCATTAGGAAATGGTGGAACAATTTTTAGAATAGGAAATTGACGAAATGAAATTAGAAGATAGGAATGACAGAATAGAATCCTAAAAGGTTCTGTTTTTTTATTGTGTAAATTATTTTGAATAGCCGTCTTTATCTAAAAAAAAAAAAAAAAAAAAAAGTTATAGTTGGCCAGAAAAAGCTCAATTCTTGAGATGTTGACAGTTTTAAATATACAACTTTTGAAATCAGAAGGATAGCGGTCAGCATCATAACTCTAGCTCAAAGAAGTCTACAGATTTCGTAGAAGACTGTAGTAACTACAGAATTTCGTAACATAAAAAACGGTGCTGAAAAAGAGTCAGTTCATCCCTGAAAAATGATACAAGTTTCATCTAATAAGATGTTTCGTAGTTTGTATTCCTTGTTGATATGGGGTAGGTGTGTTTGTGTTGATATTGAGCTGAATAAATTGCAGAGTGAAAGTGAATGTTCGAATTATGCAAATCATGTGCCAACATCATGTTGTTCCCCATAATATTCTCTTATAGTGCTTACTTCCTTCCTTGACTCTGATGGTGGTCGTACGGGGGTTGCAAGTAAAATGTAGCATTGCCCTGGCCTGAAATTCTATCAGCTAACAGCTATGCAGAATGTGAATGTCACCGTCTGTAAATATTTCTCATTTTTATTGCTCCGTATTTTGTCACAACTGTGAAATCCTAATTTGTCTCTTATTCATACACGCATTAACGGACTAAAGACGTGATGATAAATATCTTTCCCTTTGGATACGAAAACCACAATTTCCCTAAGATTACAATTCCAGCAGTCATTTGAATTCTGTATTCATTTTTAAAAGACACACATTTTATTCTTCTTGTTATTCTTATTGTAGGCATAGGTATATTTTTTAAAACTGTAATCTGAGAAATGCTTCCTATTAACATTGCAAGATTTAAGGGAAATAAGTCTTAAAACCTTTACCTGTATCTTATCTCTTCCCGAACACTCTGTCCCGCTTATTGCATGCACGAACGGTTGATGATTCTTTGAGCATTGTAGTAGATTGTGATATTTTTCAAACTTTCTCATTCGCCGGAAGGTGATATGATCGTGGTTGAGGGAGTGTGAGAACTCTGGAGTACTCTATCCTTTGACAAATCTATTGTAATAGAAGTTTGGAAGTAATCATTTCATTGCTTCATTAAGTTGAAGCGTTTCTGTCGGAAACCGTTAGACAGGATCGGTCGGTGTCATTTTTCGAAACCTCTTTGAAATCACTTTCCTTCATTTTTGTGCTCCATGATTATGATTCGGTTGTGATTTTGTGATTTCCTGCGCATTTACGGAATCGTCGCTTAGTTCATAATTTTATTTTTGACTCCGCTATAAGAATAGCCTTCCTGTCCTGCAACATGCCATTTAGTGACGACATGAAATGTTCATAGATGTACTTAAGAATGTGGAGTTAAAAAAGATGAGGAAATGTGATCTCTCAGCCCATACTGGGCAGCTCTGCAATAGTAATATAATGACTTCAAAGCAGCGGAGAAAGAAAGTACGGATATATGGATAAGGCTCAAAGATTAATTAATGAAAACAGTGGTGGAGTGGCTGGAGGTTTTCGTTTGAAGATTTTTTATGGCACGTGTTTGAGTTAAAGGGAAGTCATAAATCACCCAATAAATTTTTACACTCAGAAGGAAAAACAATTTTTCTTCATTCGAGTACCGCAGTTCTTGAGAAATGCCCACGTAGTGTTAGACAGACTGAAACGCTCCTGACGATAATGATGATGACACAATGGCCCACTTTCAGCTTTTGAAGATAGGGAAGGCAAACGTGACAAGAATGACATTTAACAAGGAGTCCTCTTTCAAAAGTACAAGATCCAATGACAAGAAACTCAAAAACTGGGCAAAATTATCCTCTGACTCAGACACGAAAAATCCTCTATTTTTACGTTTTTTAAACTCCAGATCGCAGATTTACGAGCTGTAACTCCAACTACGGGACTAGAACACTACGTGCTTCTCCCACGGATTGTTCCAAAATTACTAAACACTCCGAGTGGTTCCCACTGTCCCGAATAGCACTTCATCCATGGGGACCGTCATAACAGCCTTTCTTTAAATATCCGTCCATCAACTTTTTTGTAACTCTTCTGAATCCCAGTCAGCATATGAGTGAGCTTCAGAAACGTGTAGGCTCAAACAGCAGCAATTAAGCCTTCTACAAAATTTAAAGAAAAGGACGACAAAATTCCATGAACATTAAAATCATCCTACACCGTGCCGTTATTTTGATAGTCAAATTGACTCGTAAAAATATAATAGACGCTTGGAAACATCTCGTTACTGAAACTTTTGCACAAGTTTCAGTGATGAACTCTCGCTTTTTTCTCATCCAGTGTGTTCTTCTTTTATTACCCGAAGGAGTTCAAGATCAAAGCTATTAGTAGACGCGGAGTGACAGATGACAGGCACACATTCTTTTCAACACAGGATTGGCCATTTTAAAATGTAAAATCCTATAGTGTTATCTATTCAGGAGGGAAAGGCTTCACACCTTCATGGTCTTTCTGAAACAAACAGATGTTACTTCATAAACCGACATAAGGACAAACGGGTGAACAATTTCCTATACACTTGTGCAACACATATATTTTATGCAAGAAGCATTTAGGAAATGGCAAGAGACCTACTTGGCTTTCTTGCAAGGTCGTCCGCCGCAAGGAATATTTTTTTCCTCTTAAACAGTTCCGTTTCATCAGTTTAGTCTGCTAAGAAGATTTACGGGCGTTTGGTCCATAAGGCACATGCACCAATTACACTGTGTCCTCATAACTGTCATGGTCTAGTGTCAACAACGATCTTTTAAAACTACATACATTTTTTTAACCTGCTTAATCCGCGGTGGAGAAACATTGGTTCCTAAATTCTTAAAGCTGAATTAAATGCTGTAAAATAAGGTGTGGGTTCAAGGTTGGGTTTTTGACCTTCGAAATCTAATTCGATCTCAACAATTTATATACTCGTCTTTCATTTAGGGTTTGATAAATTATTGGGCAAAGCAAAAATCTGTCGATATCCTGTAGTCTGTGCCATATGAAAGATATCTAGAAAGAGTCTACATTCTTTTCCTCCTGTGCAGTAAGTGCTCCCAAATACAATTCCCTTGTCGCTACTACCGGTTGGAATTCACCGTTTGAGTGGGCACTCAGTTGAGGATGTTATTCTTGGGTGGATTTGAGCTGCTGAATGGAATAGTTAAATGTCATAAAGTAACCTTGATTAAAATTTACTTATTATTACTCCCATCCTTCTTACCTTCCAATTTAAATGCTGACAAAAGCTGTTGACTTCTTTTATAGTACATAATAATCAATCGCATCAAAGCGCAAAAACTCATTCAATCTGATGAAGTTCGCAAATCACAATTGTGAGATTTTTGCAAGTATTTAACTCATGAAGCAGATTAATCGAATCCCTTTCGCCATCCAAATACATTCTGAAAAGTTGTCCGTTATCGTTTTAAATGCAAAGATTCGAACTTTGCAAAAACATGCACTGTCAAAAAGTTTACTCAAACCTTTACTTGGCCGTTGGACTGGAACCACTGGAACACCTCGACCTCATAAGTTCATTTACATTTCATCGTCGTCTTTAGAACAGTTCATACTTACAGTACAACGCTTGTACTATTATTTACCATTACCATCGTTAGGGAAATGTTTTTATTGGACTCCGTTGAGAATGAATAACATCGCAAAAGGGATGCCAGTGGTGTGTTATGATTTCAATTCAAGCATGAAGGATAGACGCCTACGCAGATTCTCGATTAATCTTATCTAACGACCAATGGGGTACCTGGTCCGCAATCGTGTAGGCTGTAGGTCGACGTTAATGGTAATGAGTTGTGACTTTTATAATCATTTTCTAAATGTGGCATTCCCTGCAACTTTAAGCTGAAAATGTTATCGCCGGAATATTTGGCGGATCTTAATAGTCCTGCCTGTATCAATTTGTAGTCTAGAAGCTGGCACATTTGAAAAACAACTCCGTTTTACTAGAGTGTGTTGAAACAACATAACAGTAACCTTGCCCCATATCCTTTTAAAATATACGATCCCCTGCGAGTCATCGTAAGTGTTAAAGTGTTGTGCTATGCAGTCTGTCGTTTGTAAGAGAAGTGAATGTATTCTGAGCCATCGGAGTCGTAAATAGCTCTTGACAGTTAGTTGCTTTGGTAGATGCTAGTTTGGCAATTTGGCTTGGGTTAACAGGGTTATCAGAAGCAATGGTGTTTTTGTACAAGATTTATTTCTTTTATCTTGAATCCTGATGTCGAAGCCTGTCCGGAAGCTTAATCTACTCCTTTTGAACATGGGAATCTCAAAAGAAATCTTCCGTGTAGGATGTAAACTATTTAAAATCTTCATCAAAGTATTTCTTTTAAAAACTTACTTACTTTTCTCAACTTCCAAATCAATTTGTTATCCTGTTGGGCTAATAACCAATAAGACTGTATAAATATATACCGTCGGTTTGTTTTTGAAGTTTATAATTTCGTACCATAGGATATTTACGTTTCCATTAATTCGTCGTCTCCTGGATAACTGAATAGTCTGTCGATGGTAATTTGCTATTGACAATTGTTTCCCTAGCTTCTGAGTCTTTTATTTTTTATCACATTATGCTGCAGAAGCTGCAAAGAAGTTTTATGACAGTCGCATAACGCCATTACGTCTCTAGTAAAAGCGATTCCAAGTGATGCGAGGGTACGGTTTATATTATCATCAACACAATTAAAATTAATTACGAAGGCTTCATTCTTCCTTCGTTGCGAGGCGTAGGTGACCTCCATGGACAAAGAAGCCAGTTCTGGCTTCCATCCGTCGGTAAATACTGAAGAGTGCAATACTTCAACCGATTGTATCCTTGTTTACAAATATCAGTGGGAAAGAGTATTATGTATAGGAATTCTGGCCTTCCTCGTCCCCTCAGCTCTCAATTCTCAATATAATTTGTCATCTCTAGTCCCGCATCACTCTTATTGGATTATGGAGTCCTAGCCGGAAAATTACTTTTTTCGGATGAAGGGCACAGAATGAACATGTGGTAGTGGGAGATAGACATTGTCACGATGAAATATTCATGCCTACTTTTAGAAGGCTCCGAACAATCCAAGGATTCTAGAATCCTATAACGCGGTCCTCCTTTGTTATTCATTCAGCTTGTAAATAATGAAGTTGTTTTCCGGACCTCCTCTACGTGACAAATAGACACTGATTAGATCCACTGAGTGAGGATTAGCATATATTGTAACTCTTAATAAATAATGCAATCCTCTCCTCCGTACTCCTCCAAAGCCCTCTGCATAATTAGATTAATCAAGGAATGACAACTTACTTTATTATACACGGAATAAAAGAAGTTCTGGATCCAACAAGCATGAAGGAGGAACTCTGCTTTCTTTTTCCTCTCCAATATATTTCTCAAACCTGGAAACCTCTCCAGTCTTGCCACACCGACTTCCCTGACGCTGGATAAATAATGAGGGAAAGAAGTGACACGGGAAGGTTTTCATTACTGGAAATGAGATTAATTTTACATGGACTTAGAAGACCCGACTTTTCCAGGACTTTTTTCCCCGTTTTTCCAATTTGTACGGTGACAGTTGGTTGTCAACTGAGAAATTCAGAGAATGAAGTGATTCATTCATTCATGAGTCCCAATAATCCAGGGAGAGAAGCGGAGAGGATTATTCATGCAGAATTATTCAGTCAAGGGAGGAAGCGGATGAATTTCAATTAAAATCACATTAGATATCCACTCAATTATCCTCTTCTACTGACACGAGTGTCATGTCCGCCGATTTTTCTCTCTCACCTTTCCTTCCTCACCCGCTTTTAATAATGTTTAATATCCCCCTCTACATTGTCTCCAACTTCTCCGGACACATTCCTCTCATGCGGAAGGAAGGTCCTTGCCACCGATTTAAATAATAGACTATTCCCTACAACTGATGGGATTTACCTAATTGAATAAAATGCCATTCGGAAGGAAATTACATCCCATTTGTTTCACTGCCACTCTTTGTAATCGTAGGCCTTGTACATACTTATGCCTTGGATAAAGTATTATATGCATGGAGAGGATCTAATCTCGGTGGGCTATCAACTATGATCGGAAGGTATGAGGGAAATGCATGGAAGCATTAGAAGCTGATGAGGGAAGAGTGAATTATGAATTGATGTGTTAGGATTTAAGGATGGGCTTCTTAAATTGAAAAGGAGCCTTGCTTGAGTCAAGGAGGTGATTTACGCCGGCACAGTTGGAATATTTAAATTAAATCGGAAACCCAGACTGGATTTCGTAGTGTGGGTAGATATGTACAGTGTCCTTGCTTCCGGATTTCTTGATAGGACGGGAAAGAGCAACAAGTTAGGGATCCAGAGTCAAATTCTGATTTCCCTTGTAGACACTCATTTCAATCGGGGAGAAAGTGCCACTGCGAGTCACTGAAGACGGCTGGCTGACTACTTTTCTTGATTGTTTTTTTTTCAGGCTATTAACTTCTGACACTGTTCGTGACTTGGTCCTGTCTGGTGGGTGGCTCTGTGATTCAGTTCCAGTGGTATTCAGAGAAGCGATATGAGTTCAAGTGGAATTCGGGGCATTCGACGAAAAAAGTCATCCCTTGGAGAAGTGAAGGTTGCGGTTATCGGGGCTCCGGGGGTGGGAAAAAGCGGTATGTCGTATTAGATTTTATTTTTGCTTGCACCAAAATCTTGAAGCTCAAATTAAATTTAACGTATTTATGTACAAATATATGAGATAAAAGTAACCAGCAAAATGCTTCAACAATTAAACATGTAAATTCCGGTACAGAAAAATAGTATGTAATATGGTTACATTCAACATAGTCCTATATTTATGAGAGAATTAATGCATACCTATTTACAAATTCTATTTCCAGCTTTGACAGTCCGCTTTCTCACGAAGAGGTACATTGGGGAGTACGACCATCAAAATGGTAAGTATAAGATCCCATGTTCGAATGCCTATTGATTATTGAGAACTAACATTCCCGAGGCAAAAATCCATATCTTTTAAGCTTTCCCTTTATTTCCTAGTCCTGTAACAGTTTTTGGGTAAAAGTTATTCAAATCGCCTATTTCGTAGGTATTACATTTCCTTGCTCCGTACATTTTAAAGGGCATATATCTACTTTGAAGACGATTCTTTAAATTTTCAACCTTCTTTGCAAGGCTTGCATTCGTACGAGTTGGTTTAACAAAGTTATCTTTTACCCTTGTACATTTTAGTAACAGATGCTAGTTACTGTACGATAGGATGCTATACAATCTGGATACTCAATTAATTGAGCCAATTTTCTATAATTTTCTTAACGATTCCACAACAGGAAATTTGCAATGTTTGCTGTTTTTATATAGAAAATCGATACAAGCACGAGATGTTGGTTGAAGGGGAAGCTGTGATATTTGAAATCCTCGACTCCTGTCCAAAGGTATGGAAGATTTGTTTTATACTTGAATCCCAACATGTATGTATTATGTATGATGCGATATCATACATATATGAGCAACTGGTACCGTCACTAAACACTGAAATAAAATGGCCAAGTTAAATATTTGTACTAGGCTGAAATCCCTATTACCTTTCAAATCATTTTTCAAATTCTATGCCTACCGTTAGTCCGTTTTTCGAACACTTTTTGACTCAATCCTACACGATGCTAATGGCAAGGCAAGGTACATGCATAGGTACGTATATACTAGAGTGTTTCTGTGAAAGAAAATGTCTCCTAAACATTTTTCACTTACTTCTGCAAATATTACATAAATCAGCAAATGTCAAGAAGTCATAAGAGTATGTTTCCATTTGGTGACATACGACAAAATCCCCAAATCATTATGGAAATGATCCCACCATGACCCCAATGTATCCCAAAGAAAAGAACACGAGATCCCGTTGAGTTGGAATGTAAACAAGGAATTTTTCCGAGCTTCAGACGACGGCATTATGAGCTAATGGTGGCATATCCCTTTCCTTCCAGATTTTTGAGTCTATACACCTTCCACTAAACGCATAGGGAAGACACTATACGGCCTTACTTACCTTCACTTTCGAGGAAACTTACATTATTCTCACCTACAAGCAAGCCACACTGCCAGACGAGCCATAGTGGTTAGTAGTAGGGCTGCATACCTCCAAGAACCCCGTGGTGATGTTGAATGCTAAAAGGTTAAGGAAATCTTGTTTTCTCTCGCAAGGAAACAGCGAAATGATTGATGACTTTGCAACTTAAGCCCCATTCCGTTTGTTTTGGTTGAGTTGTCAATTTCCTATGATTTTCGGGAATGGTACTGAAATCAATCTGCGTCTCTTTCCATCCATCCTTCTTGAAGAGTCTTGGGGTGTGTAGGCGTGAAAAGCTTGTTTTCCAATCCAAACACTCTCAACCTATAATTCATTCTCGACACATCTAATTGTATTTCAATTTTATTTTCTGGCCACAAGTATATTAGTGAAGTTAAGTGGGAGACCTGGAGATTGAGCAGACATTCCAAACACATATGTATACATTTAATAAAATAGTACCTCCGCTTTTATGAGCTGCAGATCCGTTTCACATAAAAACCCACCCATCAGGGCTGTCGCATAGAAGGAAAACCTGTTCATTTAAAATGCAATTTTCCCTTAAATATAAAGTTAAGTTTCCCTAAGTTCCAGATTCCAGATAAGAATTTAAAATTCCGAGTTTGTCTCAGCATCCTCCATCCCTTTAAAAAGCCGTCCTCGTCCTGCACAACGAATTCAAAATACAGGATGTCCTAGAACATTAAGTTCTGCCTATGAGAGGACTTCATATATGATGAGACTGAACTTCCACAAGGAAGATTGGGATGCTGAGAAGGGAAAGTAGTATATTCTAGGAATAGATTGGGTAAAATGTCAAAGAGATGGCTGATCATCTATCTCAATTTCCGAACATCCTACCCTCTCCATTCTCAGTTCTCTGATCTGATGATGAACAACGTGAAAGAAAGAATCGTGTGGAATAAAAGAAATAGCAGAGAGGAAAGATTCTCCCCTCTCTCCTTTTAGAGGAGACAAGTCTTCTTGGCTGATGTCAATGATTTAATGAAGGAAGCTCCGTTATAGGTACAAAGAGAATATCAAAGTATATTTGTAAAAGTATGAAAAGTGAAAAAAAGTGGCCGAACTCCTGAAATCGTAGAGACAGATGAGAGGAGATGTTGGATGTGTTGAGAAGAAACTAACTAGACGAGATCTAAAGACCATGAGGCACTTTTTTTATTTACCCTTTCAAACAATCAAAGACGGCTGAGATAACTTTTGATCAAAATTGGCAAGAAAGACAAATTACACCTTTCGGCTATTAAAGCACTTTTGTCTTCTTTGATTTCCTCCTCTCCTCATGTCTGACAGGTAGTTACAGACTTCGTCTGTCACGCCAGTTTATTCCCAGTTATCCTCAGTCTCTTCAAATTACTGGAGCCAACCAAACAGTCTATTAGGCTCTAGTCTGTATATAGATGCAAGCTTGCTATACGTTTTGTAGTGTGTCTCTTAGGCTCATTATTTTTTATTGGTTGGGGTATCGTTTTATAAGCGATTTCAATTCGTCCGTACAGCTTCATGGGATCGGTTCATTGGAAAAGTGGATTTTTATGTTATTCTATCTAGCAGGACTTGATTCCAGCCACTAATGGGTCTTCAACCTCACCCAACTCTTGAAAATAGGGAGGTCGGTAGATAGGGAGGGCTGATGAAATACGAGGAGACAAAGTGCCGTCAGGGTATATTTCTATAACCGCCTCTGACTCTCAGATACATGGACGCTGGGGACCTTGTACGTAAAGTATGAAAGCAGGAGCGGTTTTAAGGCTTTGATATTTTTTTAAATGGGAGGTGGAGCATCATTTTTTTTCAAGGGTTACTGTTACCAGGAATGGTTTAGCTTTATGCTTCTCCTCTCAAAGGTTATGAAATGCTTTGTTGAGTTTGAATAGCTTCGAGGGACTTGGAAACTACAACTTGGAGTAGTAGAAAGTAGAAATAGAGCGTCAGAATAGAATTGAGACGATGACAGTCACTTAAGGAAGGGAAAGCAAGCTTTCTCTTCAGCCATCAGATGGAGGAATACTCTCAGGTTGCTTAAATCTCCGAGATCTTCTGAGCAGATGGCTAGAAAGCCTGGAGTATGTGTGTACATAGTTTGAAGGAGACATAAGTTTGTTGAAGTTTGTGAGAAAGTTAATGATGGATATGACAAGGAACCCCCATCATGTGGTTCGTTGGCCGATTTGAAGTATAGAAATTTCTACGTGGAAATGACAATGACAGAATGAATGGGATTTCATCTCTTTCTCCCCGTACTCTTAAACTCCTGTACTCGTGTATGATGTGCCTACTACACACTGGTATTCACCAGAAGCTTTTTCTTCCCAAGAACTCTTCAAAATATCCAGGCTACCTCAAGCTAACTTACTTAAAGTACAATAATCATTTAGTAGAGACGGAGGGAGATGGAAGATATATTGTTCCTAAAAGTTTTGCCTTGTTGTGGATATTTTGGAGTAGGGATTGACATTACACTTAAGGCTCTATCTCAATATAAAAACATGGGAAAGAAAGTAGAGGAAGTTGTTCTGCTTTTGGGTTTAATATATAACCATTTTATCATTTATTTTGCAGACAGGGAATGAGCTGATCTCTCCAGAGACAATCCAATGGGCTGATGGCTTTCTCCTCGTGTACTCCATAACTGATCGACAGAGTTTCAATTACACTAAACGAGTAAAACAGCAGTTGACTGAGTACCGAAGCGGTGGGAACACCCTTACCGTCACCCCTCACGTTCTCTCCGCCTCTGGCAGTGGGGGAAGTGCTGGGAACCTCAGTGGATCAAACAGCAATGGGACTTTCAGCAGTTATCGAGATTCCGGAAACAACTCACCATCCCCTTTGCCAATGGTCCTTGTGGCTAATAAAGCCGATTTGATTCATTTACGTCAAATTAGCACTGAGGAAGGTATGCAGTGTTTTAAAATACTATCAATCCTAAATCATAAGTTTGTGAGCAGGAAGATCGGATAGATTTATAGTCCCGTTTAGTTGCAATCTACTTCCGGTCAGTTGACATATGTATTATGAAACATTTTTTTATTACACATCTCTTTGCTCTTGTAGTATATACGTACAGTGGGGGTGTAGTTCGAATATGTCCAACTTGACTAATTTAATTGAAGGAGAGATTTTTATTCGGTTGTA
This sequence comes from Desoria olivacea, assembly GCA_034695115.1. Taxonomy (NCBI): domain Eukaryota; kingdom Metazoa; phylum Arthropoda; class Collembola; order Entomobryomorpha; family Isotomidae; genus Desoria; species Desoria olivacea. The sequence continues at coordinate 85,653 of JAQFZA010000048.1, read as the reverse complement.
CATAAAGTGGCCATGCAAAGTAAAACTTTTCTCTGTTTGCCTATAGGGAACGAACTTCTAACCCGCTCGTTTTTCTCACACTTCGTCTCGCACCCTCGGAGTTACATTTCCCGTGGTCTTTGAACTGTTTTCTGAGATGATATGCTCTCCAAGTACCCACAACTTATAGGTGCGAGTTATGCTCATGTATTACTATGTAATGAAAGGAAGGACGGGAAGGCATCATTGCCCAAAATCTTGGCGAACTTTGTTTTTCGGAAAGTTCTTAGACTCCTAGTTCCTATAGGATGAAGCAGAACTGATTTGCTGGATTGGACTATAGTCAAGTTGAGGTTAGGTAGATAGGTGAGCATGTAAAGAAGTTACTCAAACTTTCACACTGTACACTGGTACTTGGACGATGAACACTACCACCATGGATGCGATACTATCTCATCTCAACTCAACCTCACTGTCTCGTAAGAAGAGTCTTGTCCTATAAGAAAGTAACTTCGGACTATCAGGGCAGTCGTCTAAGGTTGTCTACCATGTTTGAGAGAGAGATGCCTAAAATTACTTGATTTTGTCGAGCAAAGTCCCCAGGCGGTTGACGGGTGTCCTGATTTCCTTTCAGAATGGAAGAACACTCGTATCCGCCAAGTTCTAACCGATTCCGAATCCTGATCCCGTGAGCATGTGTCCTTCAAAGTGTCAACTAACAACGGGGTCAGTTGACAAGATGACACTAACTATTTAATTCAATTAGTTTTCGAATTAAAATAACTCCGTGTCTATGATGGTATGCCATCATCAATGCCTTTATTCCTTAATCGTATTATTAGATGTAGTTTCCGAACAGTATAAGCAGTTGTAATATTGTATATACCGAGTCATTTAATATTGACTATCTGTTCAGCGAAGCCAAAAGCCAATCACCTACATGAATGTACCTTATTAGTAATAGTGTGGCGCACCTGAAACTTCAGAAGGTGAGCTTATTGGGTCTTAAGGGAACCTATCTTACAACAAGACTCCAAGAGGGATAGAAATGAAGGAAAGCAATTTCTCATATTATTTTTCACAATAAGTGTTAATCCCTTTAAGAACTTTTTGAGGGTTTGGACATGCCAGTTATTAGTACTTATTAGTGATGGGAGTAGAGCTGTAGCTGGTGGAGTTCCAGAACCTGATCTTAAACCTAACTTCTCTAATAAGTTCTGTGAGTGAAGATATTATTTGAAACTATTTTCATTGGAGTTGGAACGGTGCTGATATGGTGGTAGTTCATATAGAGAGAGATGGAATGTGATCATGAGATGGTCATGAAATGAAACGTGTCTTTTCATGGTGACAGTGCACGATTAGCGGGCTGGAATATCGTAATAAAAGTGTTGAGGAAATCGGATTAATTTCTCTCTCATGAAACTTCATGGACGTTCATGTGCCTACTAGCAATCAACAGAGCAGAGAGTTTTAGGAACAAAGATCCCTCTTGGGCTGCTGAAGCCGAAATCCCTGAAAACAATTGGAATGTAAGCTTTGGAACTAATTTGAAATGTTACTTCCTTTCCAGGAGAAATTCTCGCAAAAGATTTAGACTGCTCCTTTGCTGAAGTTGCTGCCTCTGAACAAGTTACTCAAGTTGCTGAGGTTTTCCATGAGGTAACCAAACCACTCTTTGATCATTTCATTGCCTTCACAAATACATACACACATTCAAAAAGCAAAATTATCCATTAAACCTGATCTGTGCTTAATGCATGTTAAAGAGTCCGGGATTTCATCACTTCTGTACATTCTAGAAGACTTATCAAAACCTAAAAAAACTACAATTAGTTACATCTATTCCTTTGTAATAGTATATTTATTTACGTGAAGCAAATGTTCATGTTTTAATAATGATTCAAAATGACAAAGAGTTTCATAAAGATATAGCTACAGCACTTTTTGTGACCTGTTTTTCAATTTGACACAGAGTGATTAAATGTTTGAGCCTAAGGATTCAGTTGCTTGTAATAAATACCAAATTGACTCCCAGTGACCTGTTTGATAGCCACTATAGAATGCTCCATATTGTATGCCAATGATATCTTAGTACTGGATAGACAATCCATATAAAGTTATTAAAGCAGCACCCAGACGGAGATATCCGTTAAGAGATTTGAAAATACGGGCAAGGTTTAGATACAAGGCAAGATAGCCCTTTGTCAATTCAATCCCATTCAAGATTGTTTTGAAACATGTTGGATGTCCCAGCTAGCGAAGTTGTTTACTTATCCTCTTGATTATTATTCAGGTTTGCCGAGAAGTACAAGCAGCAAGGCGAAAGACGAAGCAATCCTTGCTGGACCGAGTGTTGGGCAACAAGGCAGCTGCAGGACTGAGGGTCTACGCCAGAGGGAAAAGTGACAGTGCTCTTCCCAAGGAAAGTAATTAAAAAGCTAAATCAACGTGACAGTTTCTTACAAACCCTCATGCCTACTCCTTCCTATAGTCACTAAATACATCTTCTTTACAATGGAATACAAAACAAATGTCATACGCACTTGTATCCTTCAACCGCAGGATAACTTGGGCCTTGGTTGAAGTGTAAATAATAATAGCACCTAGTCCTAAGCTACAATATTTCTGTACACATGAACTCCAACCAAATATCTACTTTTCTTACATTTCTCAAATGAGGACGAACCGCAGGGAAAACCCTTCGAAGAAGAATAGAGAAATCCCAAACCGCTGTCAAATTTTATAACGATAAATCTCCATTCCTTCCCGAATTCTCAGCTCAGTGACCTCCCCACATCCCTCATTTAGATATGCACATAAAGTAATTAGATCCCAACAGAAAAACAGAGGCCTAATCATCTCACGTTCTATTGTAATCCGTATTTTAAATACAACACATGATAGAAATGTATCTTAAATGTATTTTAAATTAACGTGAAATCTCGATTTCCATGTTCGTATTGCTAAGTAAAAGTGTACCTGAGGTCAGAGAATTTGAAATTATGGTATCAATATAATTGGTCTACAGCTACAGGTGTGAAATTAAATTCTCGTGTTTCTGTAAATCTCGGCTTTGCTGGATTGGCATTATTTAATGCATAGATCATCCGTATTTTTAATTGACTTTCCAACATCTACATATCCTTCTACAAATTCATAACAACATTCTACATTAATGACATGTAGACCAATTACGATTGCAAGTGTCGAGCTCCTGTTTCAGTAATTTTCTGCAATGATGTAAGGCAAAGTTGGTAGTGAGATCTCGTAAGAATAATAATGACCTAACCCGTATGGATTTTTTTTTCTGAATCCATCAAGTATGTAACATGACGACTTTTAAGCAAAGTAAGTAGAAAAGCAGGGATGAGAACTCCTCCTTCATCCGTCTCAATTTAATAACGATCTCAATTGAATGAAACAAGAGATGTGATAACAAATTAAATCGTAACAAGAGAAAATCCCTATTTGGATTTTACGTTCTTCTTCAAAACAACGTCAAACATCAAACTTTACCATTTCAGGGGAAAGTAGGTAGTTATCGTTGTCTACAAATATCTTTTCAAACACTAACAACTTTACTAAATCTTCATTCCACTTTTACCTCAGAATGATCCAAGACCCGAAGTAAGTACATTCCTTTCTGATCAGAAAGAGAAGAAATGTACATATATTTGAAACTTGTTACATGCCAATAATATTGCAACGACACCGGAAAAAAATGCAGGCCGCTTGCATTGACATGGACCGGATTTGTTCTTGTTGTCTACCGCTCACAAGAAATTGGAGTACATGATATGCAACGTTATTCAGGTTAGATGAAAGGAGAGCCGGATGTATGAAAACGTATGAAAAAGTGGGGAGAAATGGAATTTGACGGGAATTGAAAGAGAAAGTCCTTTGGATTTTGGATGGCGTGTGGTGCTGGGTGCATAGTGGTGGTGGTGGTGGTGGTGGTAGCTGGATGGAAGATGGTAAGGAGGAACATAACACCGTGAAGTGAAGCCAATTCAGACGGACACAAAGCACCAATCAATTATTCATGTTATTTGATACAGATTCAGAAACTGTCTGAATGAAGTCACTAGAGACCTACAAATATCAATTAGTGTCTTTTACAGAAACTCTGGCTCCCGAATTTTTTTCAGCAAAAGTCCACAGAGACCTCCTTCCTTCCTCCTCAATCGTTGAATCCTACATGCACAACTTCATTTTATTATATTCCGTCTATTCACTAGGATACATTCTAACCAGATCTAGTCAGTCTTTGGGGAGATGTACACTACACATGTACTTTTACTATCTTTGACTGAAGAATGCATCTGAGCCACTTGTTTATCCTTCAGTCATTTTAGAAGAAGGGACTGCAACACACCGAATTATTCACTGTCATCTATTCCATGAAAAATATATATTATGTATTTTGATTGTGACTATTTAAACGGAATTTCGACTAAATCTTTCCTTATCAAATAATCCTAAGAGTCAGCGTTTTGAAATTTAAATGCATATCTCTCTGCAAAAAACAAGGCGGTTTGGAAAGGCGACACGTACAAATCAAGATTGAATATCAGACGTGATTAAAAGACTAGACGTCTAGGAGGTAGGACATGTTTATTCAGTGCGTCCAAGAACGGCCTGACTTGTATATCTTACCTATATAGCCATAATTGCTTCCAATTCTTCGGGATCAGATAGATTTCTTCGTAGAATGGCAGAGGAAGCTATAAGACTGGGAAAATTAAAGGAATCCACGAGGGAAAAGTAACAAAAGAATATCAGGAGGTTTTCTAAGAGTACATATATTCATAATATGGACTACATGCGGGTTGTGGACGACGAAAGGTCGAAAGGGTTATGGTGGTGATACTTCGCAGCAGAGAAGGTTTTTTTGGCTCCGGGTGGCTTGGCTTTCCCCATTAAAGTTGGACGGAGCTCCCTTGTCCTCATTACAAAAGAAGCCAAAAATCTAATTGTAGAGGAATCCATGTCGACAGTTACAACTAGATTGGATCAAAGCTACTAATTAGCCTCCAAAGAGGAAGCTCCTAATTATTGTGTTTTCTTTGTCCCGTTCCTCCATCCTTCTACATTCCTCCAAACTGAAGGAGGATTTTCTCTATCCCTTCCTCCAAGTGGACGACCCTTAACTATAAATCCTCACGTAAACGTATGTGAGTTCACTGACAGTCAGCCAGCCTCTCAACTGTCTCAACTTCCCGAAAGATTGATTTCATCCTCCTTAACAATAGTTGGAAAATAGAAGCGTGTGATTCATAGGAGGCTAAGTCAGCCTATTCCTTCATTAGTTGAATCCATACAATTCCTCCTTAAACTCTATCAAGAAAAAAATACTATTTTACTTGGAAAACTTTTAACTTTTACTCTTTTTCCTTCTTTCACGTTCGACATCGGACAAGGGGATTTTAATACGGTTGATTAATCCAGCCAAAATTAACACTCGCTAAAAAGAGTATTTTTTCCCATTTTGGCCAGGGAGGAAAAAACCCGGCGGTGGAATTGCCCATGCTACAGACCTTCTTTTGTACTGGGGAGTCTAACCCGCTTAGAAAAGACACAAAGCCGAAGGAAAACGTTGAAGAAAGAATTGAAAGGTTGAGAAATAAGGGGAAACGTAGCTTAAGTGAAGTAGAAACCAAAGAAATAAATAAAGAGAGATTACAGAAGAAGGAATTCTTTTCGGACCTAAATTTGCTTTTTATTTGCTAAAATCTTCTTTCCTTCGTTGTCTCTCTTTCTTGTGGAGGAATTCCTTGCAATTTGTATCTCCTCAGATGAATTACGTCTATCTATTGTACGGCTTCATGGCTCTGTTATGTGATCCAGCATACCTACTACTTATAACTACTGCTCCGAGACAGGGAAACAACAACATAACAACAAATCCTGGGAAGTCAAAGGCAGACTCTCACTTTCGCAACAAGCTTAAGGCTCAAATAAATACTTCCAGTCCGGAGTAGAATGTGAATGTAAACATAAGCCCCTTTCATAAGTAGCAAGCCTCCCTCATCTTATGTGTAATCAATGTTTTTCAATCATTTATCTGTATTTTGCTTCAACAGACAACATACTCTCTGATTTTTCTTAATTGTTTCTCAGTATTTTCTGATGGTACGATTTAGGAATGTTGATGTCCTTCCAGAATGGGCTACCTATATAGATGGTCAAGTTAAAAGATACGATACACTCGGAGGTTTAGGTAGAGGAATTGTACCTGTGCGTTATGTCTTACCCGACCAGAAAGGTTTACGGCTATGTGGCAATCAGAAGAAAGGTAAATTATAAATAAATCTGATAAAGAGATTCTACTGACTCGTGCACCTCGGCGTTCTTACCTTTTAGTCGGTTGCAGGGACCATCAGCCCTGTCCCAGATTATTTTGTCTTGGAATGCCTCGGGAGAAAGATGGTCCGTGTATTATGCTTCTTAAACTTTGTTTTCTCATTGACTTCTCCATTCCTACACATTTTCTTTGGGGTCTTAAGGAACCGAAGTTTATTTGCTGAAGGAGCGACGGGCCCTATCTTTGTTTGCACATTGAGCCGCTTAATTAGATTTCCACATGCGATGATGAGCCCCCTTCCCAATTAGATATCTTCTCTAGGTTCATTCTCACAGGAGACGAGGAAGGAATCCCCACTTCCCATGTACCACAGGATCCTTATTAGCATTCATTATTAACCCTTCTGCTTTAATACAACTAGGAATCTGGAAGTTAGGCTTATCTGTACAGCCACTACTCCTCACTCTGTAAATTAAAGGAGGTAACATATTATATTCTACTAGTTGAAAACAAATTAATTCGGGGAATTTGCGACACAAAATATTTCCAACGTAGTCCTATACTACTTTCACTTCTCAGAAGCCACAGAAGCATACAAGCTTGTATTGGTACGATCATTAGTAACATTAGTAACGGAGTGCAAAGTATTCACATTTTTGACTAGGCTAAAATGTCACTGGCTTAATTTTTACAGGATCCTCATACCCGAGACCGACATTCATAATAAGAATCCAAGGTCCCGATTTTCAGGACTCCAGTATACTTGAGGCCATTAGAAGCAGTACTGGACAGGAACGGCACATCCTATACAGATATAGTTCCCGATGATATGATTATGTGTTATGTTACGAAAGCCGTAAAAACGAGCCAAGTGGGAATGAACGTCAGGAAGAACAGCTTTTTTCACTCTCTCCTCTACTTTATTTGAAGGGCTGTCAAAGAGGAAGAATAAAAGCTGCTTAATCGGCCCTTTACTTTTAGCTGGGGTTGACCAATGATCAATAAATAATGAATCGTTCCACCGGTTTTTTTTCCAGGAATTTAATGACCTCTTTTCTGTTGCATGATAGATTTTTACAAAAGTTAGGTTTACCAATGATCTAATAGGTTTTTTTAAGAAATAGCATATCCATATAAATAACTGCTAAGATTTTAACAACTTAGAATCTGAGACGATAGAACGGAAGAACTACATCCTATTCCTAGTGTGGAGTGTACACAACACTTCAATAAGCTTTTCTCTCGGGTATCATTCCTATATACTACCTAATGTTGTTACCTACCTACAGTTTAAAGTTGTTTAATTGGTTACATGATAGCTTGGTTCTGTTGTGGCTTGACTATGGCGGAAATATTGGATAGGAAATATCGAATACTAAAATAGATCTGGTAAGTGTACAATACTTTGGCAGAGGGTATTCATATTGTGTATTGTTGTGTGAAGAGTTTTGGCTGTTAATACATGGTTTTTTGCACAGTTGTATCCACAGGTAAGCTGAATGCAAAGGTACGCCGATAACACTGACTCACTCTAAAGCTACTTACCTATATATCTAAGTACATGGAATAAGTTATCTGGTTATACATAAGCATTATACATAATATTATTATCTGCAGTTAGGTAGGGTGTTCAGGGTAGTTTAACGACATAGAGAAATACTTGTTCTATATATTAGCTTTAGATATAACATGATTTCGTTCAAATAGTAATAGTGTTCTGAAATCCTCTCGAAAATATTACATGCAACTTTTTACTCACGATCACATCCATATTGACTTCTGCTTAACTTTCCAAAGCCGAGAAAGCAGAGACAGAGATATATATATATTTTCCTTTACTTCCTAGTAAAGTAGTAGCCTACCTATGTATCTGTAGTGAATCTGTACAGAAGTAGAGAGGACAACTAGTGGAACTACATTACATACAACTATATATAAATACAAGGATATTTATAACAAGGGAAACTTTCATTTTCTGTGGTTACTCTCGGTTAACTTCCTATCTAATCAAAACTGAGGACTGAAAGCTGGAAACTTGAAACTTTTTGTTCACAATACATAATGTAATGTACATGTTTCTAAAGTATAATACAATGTACACTGAGCTGAAAAGGGTTTCAGTAGAAACTAATTATCAAAGATTCATTGGTTTAGTTCCTCTTTTCACTATTTTACCCTATATACTCAACTTGTAATTCTTCTTCTCCGTCAGTAGGACGATATCAGGATCCAATGTCCGTGATAGGAAGTAGAATAGAATAAATAGTTTTCCTCTGTCTTCTGGTCAAAACTAAATAATTAATATTTCTAACTTTGTTTTGAATCTGTTTGTGGGATTCTTTTCCCCTTGAATAGTTTCGTAGAATGGTCCAACAGACATTGAACACTAGAAGTCGAAAAGCGATTGGGCTGGCTTGGCTCGTAGAACTGTTGGGATCCTGAGAGGTACCTCCTAGCTGAGTGACTTATCGGGAGGGAGAGATAAGTTTCAGTGAAGCGGAAGTACAAGTTTTGTTTCGTCAAGTTCTACTTACTCGTAATTGAAAACTATTGAATTGAACTGGAGAGTAGGACTATGGAAATACATAAAGACAATGTGGACCAGGACATTGCTGATCGCACGTAATAGATATGCATAAAATGAATCTTGTGTTGTACATCATCAGTTTCGAAGAGTTCGGAGTTCCGTTGAGAGTTCAGGAGTGGTTCCCTAGTAGATGTGGTTCATCGCCAGGAGAAATGGAATTTATTTCCTTGATGAGGAGGTGCACCCAAATGGGGAGAATGGGAATTATGATGATAGAGATGATGATGATGATGATGATGATGATTATGATTATGAGAATGAGAATGGGACGACGAGACGGTTGATAGAGCTGCTGAGGTCTGTGCTCTCTCCAACTTTTTGATGTTACTCAAAACCACTTGATTCCTCGGCTCAATTGCAAGGGCTGCTAGATAATGGGACTCCGCTTGCTTGTAATTACTCTGCTCAAATTAGAATGGGAACAACACACGAATCAATCATTAATGTCACTCACATCTTCATTTACATCATTCATTACAGGACGAGGACAACATGCATGCACTACTACTATAGACGGATAAAATATGTCCCAAGAACCTATAAACCTTTCTCATTTCCATTACTTCATCAACACGACTTCCTCGGCCCAGTAGAAACTATTATCTGTAAGCATGAGCACTCCAAACCCTCTCTTAATTAATGCACATATACGCCGTTCCTGTATATATATACCTCATAAAAAAATTCAGATAAGCATAATGAAGATCTCAGGAAGAGTCTGAGGCGAGGTTGAAGACTAGAAATGTTGATGTTATCCTCTTGCTAAATATTTACTCCCTTTCACCACATTATAAGCAAGTAATTGGAGAGAGAATGTAAAAGCTTCCCTTGAGTTGTAGACAAATGAGAGACGGCTTGAGTGGAAACAGATTCGCTGATGAGAAAGGAGATGGAAAGCCATGGGAGTTGTGGAAATGAAAGGAAGAGCGTAATAATGGGGGCAATCACGTCAAGATCAGATTCATGAAATTTCCAATTTCCAGAAACAGAATAGCTAAGCAGACAAGCCTTAGCCAAATACATACAGCCACCTTCCGAACTTCAAACGTCAGTCACCCTTCCTCTCTGGAAATTCGAAGAGACTCCTTGTCTCCATATAAATCCATGTACCTACCTATATTTCCAGACAGATGTATGCAAGGAACTACAAAACACGACTACCTACAACCAATATACGAATAAAACAGCCTACCTAGCTACACCAGGCATTCAATGACTTGCTCACAGGAGGATCGAAATCAAATTCACATCGTTAGATCTCCAACCCTTTGGTTGTCCATATACTCCTGACACCGGGTCAAACTACACTTCCACTCCTACAAATTCACTTGCTTTCTCATTCAATGTGAAGTTAAGCTGCCGTAACAGCCTGCTAGAACTTCTTAACCGTATTTCTCACCCAGATGATACTTTCGGCTATGAGGAAGCCTTAATCCACTTCTTTTGCCCGTGAAATCCATTTCCCTACCGAAGGTGATACCCCACTGGAAAAAGAAAGGCAGAAAGACAGATGATTCTCTCAAATACAGATCTGTCTATCGGAAATTCAAACCTGGAAGAACTTTGATCTTTCACTCTTCACTCACAATCCGTGTGTAACTTCTGACCTCTTTCCCACACCAACTTTATATCTCGACTTTCAACCGCAAACGGAGGGCTGAGGCTTTATATTCCATTACGGAAGATGAAATGACTTTCTTCTAGAAAATAACACAAACGTCTAAAATCATTCTAATGCCTTGGATGTTTTCCCTTTGGTTTTTTTCTTCACCTTCTACACTTTCTAAGTACTTTGTTTGATAACATTTTTCACAAAGTGTGAAAGTCACCTGAAATCAAAAGGAGTTGTTTTGCTTCCACTGCTTTTACACTTTCATCTTTAGGTTGGAATGTATTTAATAAAACTAGAGGCTCCTTCTAAAACAAACATTTGACTCCACTAGCCCATTTTTACATTTAATTAAGGTTTAAGAATCTGGTGAAATATTTACGGCACAACAACCACAATAACTTGTATCAAACTTGAAGTAAGTCAATCCTTTTATCATTTATTGAGATTTTGAACATAAATCCAGTGAGTGTAGATCATGGCTAGTAGGTCATGTTCTCGAGAAATCCTACCTCATTGAATTAATTCCGTTCAGATATTTTTCCCAATCAACAATTAGAAAAGTGTAGCAATTTTCAATCAATTTTACCTGACGGTCCAAATTCAATGAACTGAATTGGCTGATAAGCCGTTGGACTTTTTCAGCCAATTTACATCTGAAGGTAAAGTTCCAAGTGATAAGCTTGAATAACTCAAATATTGATGCCCTCGTTCCAGGGGAATTGCTTTTAACATCCGGTGGACGACTTCATGCAGTCATTTCGTAAATACAAAAATTACAAGAGATCCAAATTTGAGGAATGGCAATGATTCACTCAATTTACACACAAGCATTCAAAAAAGTAGATAAGAAGTTTAATCAGTATTTGTCACTTTAATGGAACTGCTTAATGCAATCTGACTTTTCCATGAAGCTTTTAAGTTTTCGTTTCTTGATTGCAATCACTTACCGAGCGACGTTAAAATGAAGGCTACATTTGTTCTTACCACTCTCCTCTATACCTTGGCTTATGTCAATGGTACTGATGCCCAGGTAAATTATTTTTATCGTCTAATAGTTAAAATTGTGCAGCCAACATTCTCAAACTCACATTTCCTTCCTAAAATATCGTATTTTTGTGCATTTAAATTCAGGCAACTTATTGTGGAGGTTCATGCACGTCGTCTGCTGCATGTGCCAATTCAGCGGAGAACTTGCTCTGCAGATGCAATTACCTAACCTGTTCCACATCGGTAAGTCGATTGGGTGTCTAGATTTTGTTTTGTTTAAACAATTCTTACGTAAATGCCTTTGGGTTCCGAAATTGGCAAATCTGAAGAGACTTGGAGATTTTGGACGGCTTATCTAAAAATGTGACACATTCCATACTGACAACTCATGCTTAAATTTATTTTATAGAGTGACAAGTGTTCAGGAGGATGTATGTTTAACACCCAATGTGCTGATTGGGCCGGTGGAGATGGTTCTTGCATATGTACTTGGTGGTTTGAATGCGATTCTGAAGAAAATGCTAAGAACCCTGGATATAAACCGTAAGATAGATACTAGATTTTCAATTTTCAATTTAAAAAGTGATTCTCTTCAATTTCCAGTCACTAATTAAAAATGTAAATGATTCCACCAGATTCTTGAAGATTGCTGCCATGTCCAAACTTCGGGCGGATGAAAGGAAAGCTTTGGAGGAACAAGAAAATGATATCAAAGATAAGATGTTGAGGAGCAATTAAATAAAATCAATATCCTGTTTGATACAGAACATGTTTTCCACCGATTATAAAATCCCCAACACATCAGTCCGTACTTTCATTTAACAAATCATAATTTACTTCCAAACTAGTAGAGCATGATCGACTCCAATTCTGCACATCATTTTACTAATTTACTATGTACCCCTATCCTTGTTGTAACAATAAATTGGATCCTAAAAATCAGTTGCATCTTATATTCCCTTTAAGTACTGTACTTACAGAAGTTTAGAAACTCTGCACCCTTCTAAGCTACAGATTGCATTTATGAAATTGGAGATTCCGGAAGGAAAATTCGGATAATAATGCCCAGCAAAGTGTATTTGCATTCCCGAGTCAGTGTTGGCAAAAGAAGGAGGCGGTTTGGTTACGAATTACAAAGTACGGACTAAGACTTACTCACATGGACTTTCTTGAGGTTGCATTAAGTTTACATTCATGTTGGCATTATCAGTATTTATGATTGGACATAAAGGCCAAATTTCCCTTGTAATAGTAATCGTATTGTAACATGACCTAACTGGATGAAATGCCCATACAGGTTAACTGCTTTCCCCTCTCCTCATGCCCTATAAGACTAAAGCGCCGTGTGGTTCAGGAAAAGCAATCATTTTGTTACAAGCGGGGGGCCCCTTCTTCTCAGCTACCTCAATCTCATCTCATTTTCCTCATCACTTATTCTGCCAAATCCATTCTCCCCTCCTACCTGCCAACAACCCTGTAGCCTATGCTTTTGATCTACTTCTCCAAGGACTTTCCTCCCTCATTGCGAATCATCAACACGACTTTCACGACGGCTAGAGAGAAATTGAGGTGTTGTAACAACATGCAAAAAAGTTCTGAAACCCTACCTATCAAATGAATAAAATTGAATCCCACCTACACTTTTACGACTGATCTTAAAGCTTACTCGCTGAGACTTGACTGCCGTCCCTACGCTTATACCTAATACAACATCAGCCATGGTATGTACATAGTTCTGTTGGAGTGTTGAAAAAGGCTTGAATTAATATTAATTCAATAGGTACCAAATTTTGCGAAGCTATGAAACGATGAATTGGTTAACAATAAATTGTGACAGTCATTTCCAGGGGGCCTTCCACTTAAAGGCTCTTAACGAGTACATACAACACGTCATGTAGCGTTGGGTAGGCTTACCTGCTCTACTGCCATCGTTTACGTATAATATTTAGCTTCGTCAAGCAATGTGTTCCTTCTACCTAGAAGTTGATGGTGGAAGGGACTGTCAAAGATTTATTTCTTCTTTCTGATTATTACACAGAACTATTAAATTGAATGAGACAACTTCTCAGCAAGTCATGTCATGTCAATTTCCGTTGACTTATCAACCCAATCTAGAATTCCAAACCCTCCAGCTTCGTAATAACGGAACAACTTATGTTTCCTTGAACAAACGGACAGAATTAAATAAACGAGATACTCTTCTTGAAACAAATTCTGCTGGTAGAGGCGGAAATTATTCTACTTAACTTTCTTCCCCTTGCTGTTACAGTTAGGAATTTTATCAGCCTGTAAGTTGTAACCCTACTGACAGTCAACAATTTACGGACCTCCCGACCCTACAAACAACATCGAGGTAGGAGTTTCATGAAATATTAACATCCTACAAGAATTACTCGGAAATTCTTGAAACATGTTGACATGGCATGACACCGGATTTAATTTTTCTCCTGCACGAACTAATCCTAACTTCTTTATTAATTGACTCTGCTAGTTCAAGGAAGTCATGTCAACAAATTAGATTATCAAATTTATGAGACGATAAGGCCCTTTTGAAATCTATGTGGATGATGGAACAAACAGCAGCTAATATCAGTGGAAGCCATTGGTCCCAAAAACCTAGTAGGACATAGTTCGACACAGTAAGAAAATTGGAACAAAATTAAAGTTGCCTAAGCACTGATCTTTAAAGCCCGATCTACATATTTCCTCATGCCCAAAAAACAACCTGACCTGTCACAAACACAGCTAATCTGTTTCAGTGTAACGCATGCTTAAAACGTCCATTACAATAATTAGAAGAGTAATTAGGGGGTATATATACCGTCTACTAAGCCACGAACGATGATGAAATTATGATTCAGGCAATTAATGACCATACCCGACCCAACCACGTTTCATTTGCCCGTACCGTAGTAAACCAATGCGGAGTTCGGATTTCCATACACGAAATGTAAATTGCATGCAAAAATAAATACCTATCTACATACCTACATGTATGAATCAGATTAAGAACCTCATTTCATTACGATTATTGCCTGCTGGACTGCCTGCTATCAGATATTATCGGACTGTGGTAGGTTTGCCTTATTGAATAGCTCAGAAACAGACGCTTGCACAGCACACAGGCTTCAAAACAAACAAATTAGGACTTGCTATTATGTTAACACGTCGATTTGCAGTGCGGTGGGTTGTAGTCAAGGTTTATGATTTGCGAAATGTACATGGCTTCCAATTTAGATTTTCTGGCAAGACCGCATCGGGATATTTGATCTTGTAAAAGTTCCAGTTTGTTCAATTCGTATTGCCACAACTAAAGCACAAGCCGTCCGTTTTGTTATCAACGTAATCGTGTTTTTAGTCCACTGAGCCGAAATCAAATTATGATCCCTTCCCATGCATGACTTACTTTTGTATTCACTTCTCATTACGTTTTATTAAATTAACCAAATTTATTACCGTCCTTCTCATAATAAACCACTTTATCCTGGACCTTTGTGAATCAAACTAAATACATCCACATCAACTAAATATTCTTTCCTAATTTCCCAATGTACTAATTCCTGTCTTCCCATAGTATCTGAATGAATGTATAAAAGTATTTTTTAGATTGAAACTAAAAGTTTGTACAAGATCACCAAACGTTATTTTGAATGTACATATTATTAGTCTTGATTAGTGTTACAGTTTTAGTTTCAACATCGCAAATGCATACAACTCTCAATCGAAATTCAACGTTTGAAAAAATTCTAAACTGACACACTTCCATTAGAATCTGAAAAATCACGTAGCATATTTCAGCATATTTCCAACGTCCTAAACCCTCTCTACTAGAAACTCGTACCTCCTGCCCTACAGTTGCCTATTATGTGATGCAATATAGTCACAGGAACTATTACATTACAACTAAATTCGATAATACTGTTCCATAAAAATCTAATGCTGCTCCAATTGGTTTGGAAAATGGGATGGTGAAGGCGCTGAAGTATCCCGAATCCTTCAAAAGAACAATGAGATGCTCAAGTAAATAAAGGATGCCAAAATCTCATCATTTCCATTACACAATCCACACTAATAAAATTGAGTTTTTTAAAGCCCTTAAGTCCCTCCTTATCCACTTGTTCATTCACGTCCTTTCCAATTGTGACTGACGAAGTTGGAAAGTTTCGTCTACTCGGGCTCCGTGAATTTGATGAAGTTGGAAGGAAATCAATTGAAAAGCCATCAGACAAACAGTCAACCAAATAAGGCTCATTATTGTTTGCCTCTTGTCCCACTTCACTTGCTCCTTTGCTTCCTGAATTCATTTCGGAAGGCCAAAAAGCTCTACCCCTTCCATAGTTCCATACTGACGGCAGAAAACCATTTATTTACAATCTTGTAAGCGTTACGGTGCACTAAATCCAAACTTCGTTACCCTTAGGTATCTCTTGTAGCAAGAAGTTACGCGCATTCAGCACTCCTACTTTCCCAACCAACTTGGTTGAACCACGGAGATAAAGGCCCTCGTCGTCGTGTACGTTCCAGCCCAAGAAAGGCCAGAGTGTTATTGTACATTGTGGGAATAATATTTTATTATGAAGAGCTTCAACTCCCTACATATCACCTCTTCCAGCTGAATGACCTTTCATACATAATATAAGCCCCAGCAGTCCCTTCTTCTTCCTTTGTTTAAAATTATTGACTCTTTTCCCTTTCAGCTTACAAACTTCCACCAACCCGTCCTTTAAATCCACCGGATTACTTTTCCCAACAGCTTGGGGCTTTAATTTCTTCAAATGGTAAAAATCAACACAAACCCTCCAACAACTCCAGACATAGGAGATTCCTGCCTACAGTAATGCATTTGTTTATAACATCGTAAACTGCATGTAAATCAATCCTAAGAATGTATGACGTTAAAAACTCATTAATTCCTAACCACAATCCCATGCATCTCCTCTAAACGATAAACAATGCTCCACACAGTGCAATGGCAATGGGACAAGCAAACATGGTCTACTTTAACTCAAGACTTATCAAACCAAAATGGGAAATCCAAGCTACGATGTTCGTCATCGTCGCTAATCCTGAGGAGTCTTATTTTTTATTCTGGCATCAAGATGTCAAGATGTACTGCTGAGGATGAGCTTAAATTCCCTCCGTAATGATGATCTCGTGAAAAATATACTTTTGTTACTCATTTTACAATCTGGAATTAAGGCTTAACTTTTTGTCAGAATAATCGGAGCTGGAAATCTGAAGTGGATGTGAAAGGAGGCTCTTTGTCTTATGCCTTCATATTTAAGGATCCATGACATCCTAAATATAAGCAGCCAGACTGAACCTGCGAGTAAGGGGAGTTTGATGTCAAAGCCATCGTCATCGTCTCTCATCATCAGTCGTGAATGGGAATTCAGAAGGGAGAAATGTCATCCGACTTCAAAAGTACAATAGAAGGACTTGGCCCGTCGTAATAATAATAATAATGGAAAGTGTACTCACTCATTTACTCTAAATTTGGATTTGTTGAAAAAGCAATTCCTTTAGGGCAAAGGGGCTAATGACTTCCTCAGCTCTTTTGTCATTTCCCATTCCCCACACATTCGTCCACCTTATCTAAAGTCTGTACTCGGATCTAAAACGTATCTAATATTATTAGTACCTACTACTATGTATGTTCAATTTACCATTAACAGTTCCACCTTTTCCAGCCTTCATTTCCTATATTACAGTCTGTGCAGATATACATGGAAGGATTTGAAACCTGAATCCAGTACGAAGTTGAAGTCGGAGTACAAAGGTATAGTTTCTGGATGGAAAACTGATGAGACACATAGACAAGCAGATGCTTAACAATCTGGGAAACAGGGACTGTTGAGAAGTCATTAGTTATAAGGGCCATTAGCAGTTCATACGATTTTTGCTCATTTATCTAGAAAAGTCGGGATTTTTTTTATCTCTTCAGAAAAACAACAAGAAGAGGTTTAAATCAGACGACTCCTTCTAGGCACGGCCTTCTGCTGAAACATCCCACCGTTTCGCTCGTCGAATGGTGACTTGGAGTAAATCCGTTATAATTATCTTTTTCATTCCTCAACACTTTTCCATTGTTGAAATCTGCAAAAGCGATGGAGATTGAAAGGAAAATCAGAAAATCATTCATCTAGTCTAGTAACTACCCAGTATAAGTGATGCCGGATGTATAATTACTCTACAATTCCGTACTCATAGACGTAGTAAAACTTATCAACATAACGAAACATAAACAGACGATTAGTATCAATTTGAAGTAAGGTGATGTGACATACCATTATACCGGTATTTAACGCAAAATCTGAAAAATATGCTATTAAACCAAAAAGGACTCGTTCTTGAGATAAACTTTAAAAAAAAGGGTTTTCAACAGTAACAGGTTCCTTACGTTATCACTAGAGTCAGATAACAGCTTATTGTGCAAGAAATCCTGTATCTACTATGTTTTTGGTTTTTATAAGTGACACAGTCAATGATGGAGATGAATTGACGCTCGAGTAATGTAAACGAGTGAAAAGAGATATCTTTTCAAAAATTGTGGACAACGGTATATTTATATTACTTTCGCAAAATGCATTCCATTGTTAAAATTTCCATTGTAGTAAAAAAAATAGCATATCGAGCTGTATTGCTGTAAACATTGTCAATCCTATTAATTTAATCGGTCAGTAAACTTTTTAGGCTATACATTGAATTTACAATTTGCGTCCATCAGCGGGCCATTTTTAAAAGGATGATTCATCAACATAATTCCCAATCAAACTGATGGCAGCTTCAATCAGATGCAAAGGTAAACGCCTTCCCCTTTATTAAGCAATCTGTTCTTGGATTTATAAATCGGAAGGCTTCCTCACATGTTAGATATACATACATGTTATATGTAGTTAAAATTTATGATGAAAAACCAAAAAAAGGCACAAACATTTTCCCAGCGTTCCCACTTTCTAAAAGCATGAGTAAAGTTCATGAGCTGAGAACTTTGTAAATTATCCACCATATCTAGTTCCAGATCTAAAAGGCTGGCAAATTTCCCAAAAAAGTCTATCAAAGTATTGAAAACCAGTCCAAAGTATTCGTATATGAGGGAGAAAAGAGGAAAAAGAGGAAGCTACACTTCTCCTAATAACTAATTTAATACGAGGCAGTCATGCAATGATAAAAACTAAATGATTTAAAATGATAGGTCTCCTCTTCCTGAAAAATACAATTATGACACTTCCATATATAGGCCCAACTATCAGGGGAATATCAGAAAAAGTGGACGAAGCAGAAACAGAGGGAACTCTCCTAACTAAACCCCCGAATGTACATACAACACAGGCAGTAAATCATAAGGGACGGACTGAATGGATGTAATGAAAGGGAATTAGTGCATGCAGAAAACATATGACATGTCATTAAATGATTTACCCCTTCTGCCGTCATTCTCTCACCCTAACAGCCTACAGACACAGAAGGTACGTACTAATAGCATGTATGCACACTTCCTTACATTACATTAAAAAACAAGAGCTCAGGGGAATTCCTAGATTCGGAAATACAAAAATCAGGCTACTTGCACAATAAATAGGCAGCTACATGTTTGCAATCGGTCTCTAAACTTGTGACAAACAACTCGTAGGGATCTCCAGACGGAGTTCACACTCAACCGTTTGTTCAACATCACTGGAATTTCCTTTTCATACGTAATGTGAAAAAGAGGAACAAAGTTATTTTTTGCGATGCATGAAAATGACAAAATATGAAATATGCTCAGACGTCAGAACTTAGAGCCAACATGTGTTGAGAAAGCCGAGCCCTTTCAAGTCCAGCTGAACCTCTAGCCTAATAGCCTCATACATAGGTACATGCTAACTGAACTCATTTCTCCTTTCAGCTTTCATAGAGATCAGAGAAAGTCCTTCTGCTGGTTGGCCAATAAATCTGCAGTTGAAACCTTGCAGAGCCGTACTACAGAAAAATGTATTCAAAGTCCTGAAACCTGAATCCCTCCAAAGATCTAACGTCTCACCACCTCCAGCAAACGGCATGTATATCATTCCCAGCGAGGAAACGTATATTTACGGAGGGTTTAGTAGACGGGCTTTCACTAGGTACAATGTGCAACGGACGGATAAAGGCTATCCATCAATAGCGTGCAGGGTCACGGGGTGGTGCGGTCATAATATTCCAAACTCTAATTCTGACATCCTTCCTTGATAAAGTTTAAAAGATGTAATTATATACATATGGGGGAGGGGTTGAAATTGAGCCCAGAATCCCGAAACCCCTTTACGTGATTGATGGATAGCCCGTAAGTAGGCTCGAGGAAGTCAGGCAGAAGTAATTTTACAGACCTAACGAGATATTCGAGTAAAAAACGGATGATTGAGACTAAACTACTTACCATGAGATGATAAATTGCCCCGATGTTAGTGTGAGCTTGAACGGAATTCGGGTTGAATTTGATTGCCATATCGTAGTACTGCACTCCGTCCATGAAATTCAGAATAATATTTATGAGGAACTCCAATTATTTCTCCCTTATGTTTATTTATGTAGCTGGCATTAATTAACAGTGTTCATGTCGCAGAGTCCTACTCTGAAAAATATAAATTCAGGATTCCAAGAATCCGTAGTCAGGTAAAAAGTTCCTTGGCTCAACTGCCTTGAAGATGACTAACGTAATGTAAGTTTTTAAAATTCAAAATCCGAAATTTCTTTCCAAGACGTAGACACGCTTTAGCCTGATAAACTATACGGGAATAAGAATCCTAGCTTTGACTCCAATAAGAGTGTCGATTCATTTTAAGTCGTCGTAATGGATATATAGGACAAGTAGAAAAGTGAGGCTACTTCTAATTGGGCTTCTTTTCCCAGTAGCTCCTTCCTAAGACTAATTAAAACTTATCTGAGTAAACTTCTTGAATTAGACACTTTGCTTCCTGCATGACTTCTGGAACAGTTTTCTCTCGCAAACAAACTCGAAGTTACTGTTAAAAGAAAATCCTCTAAAAGTGAAAAGCTTAAGACGAAAAAACTTGCGAATTTCTTTCAAGTCACACTCGGGTTTTTCAGCCGTCCTTGTTGCTAATAAAAAAAAATCTCCTGGGACTTTGTAGAAGTGTGCCCCTACTCCCCGTGCAAGTGCACTTTCTGTATGTACTACTCGTAAATGTAATGATTTTTTAACATGGATATTTTCGAATGGAATTATGTATCAGGAACGTACGTTAGCAGCAGCGAGGAAAGCTCCAGTTGTGTGCATCAGATTTCCCATTTGGGAATAAAATTGGGCACACAGATTTGTCTCTTGTGGACAAAAGTTGTCCACGGCACAGTTAAGAAGGTCGTGAGCCTCTGCAGTTTTGTTGAGATTTTCGTAGATCTGGGCTAGCAACAATACTGAAATCGGGTGATTCGGGTCATGATTTTGGATCCCTTTCACGGTCCATTCGGCCTCTGACCATCGACGGACTTGCATCAACAGCTGTGCCTACAAAATTCAAACAGGATTCTTTAAAAAGCCAACACAATCTCACAATTCCAAGTCTTTGCAACAAATTCTTGGTTAGTTAGATCATTTAGGAAATGATATTTATAACTTATTAACTACAATGACTAGTTTTAAGAACTGGAAAAACATTTGAAACATGAAAACTTGAAGAAACTCTGAAGTTTTAATGAACGTATTAAATTCTAGGCACCACGGGGCACTAAGATTGATCCGAGTAATGATCGTTATTTTGCATACCATTAGAAACTTGTTCTTATCGTTTAGTTTTCTCCCGGTCTACAGTAGTTCTTACGATTAGTACATACGCGAAGGAATGCATGGAATTTTAAATTTTTCAGAAATTACAGTCGATCAATCAGAAAACCCCTGTTTTTATTCAACGTTGAATAATGATGTGGCTGGGGTTGGAATTTAATTTAAGATTGGAATGGTAATAGGATGCAACTTACATAATGAATCTTGTAGAATGAATCCGATTCCTCTGCCAGTCTTTCGAACAGTAACTTGGCTTCCAGCAGCTTCCCTTGCTCCATGTAACTTTCTGCCATCATGTAGGCCACACCGGAGTCGAACTTCATGCTCAATAATCTACAGAAGTAAACAATTCAAAATAATTCATCCCGTCACAAGTTAAAAGCCCATCAAAATTAATAACTTATGATTGTCCAATGACACGGGAACAATTGGTTCACATACGAAAAGCCCATCAGAAATCATATTTGTTTAGTTTCTAAATTATGTTTCATACATCCATAGACCAAACCGGCTGTTAAATACTCGAATCCCTCGACTATACCCCCCGCGGGGTATAGTATATAAAATCCATCGAACTCATCTCCAGCTTAGTTTTATACTGCCTCTACGATCCCAATTCACAGGGTAAATTAGACTCTCCGACTCAATAATTTAATACGTAACTTCTTTGAGACATTACTGGAACGTCTTGTATAATAAAATCAAAGCCTTTCCATACATCAACATAAGGCTTTAATGACGGAATCGCCCACGGCTTTGACTTGGAAATTCTTATGCACCCGATATAATGAATATGAATAATTTAATGGTTCACAAAGGCCGAGTGCATATTGACTTCAAGAACTCGGTCGACAATCTACTCCGGTATGGCAGAATAAATTAATTTCAATCATTATGCTAGCCGTTAAACCTTCGTTGAGGAATGCATTCCTGAAGGGTTACCATTCACCTGCAAGCAATGACTTGTCAAAAACTTTTCTTAGGATGCAAATATGCAGAGTGCAAAATCGAAATGGAAGCTAAGTTAAAATAAATAATGACTGATTATATTTTTACAAAACAGTAGTTAAATTTAGGTTGATAATTTACGTGGAGGGCAACAGCATTTATTAGATATATTTATTCAAGGTTATTTATAAGGCAAATATTAATTAAGATGGTTACCGTTCAGAAAGCTCATGAAATAGCTCTTCAGCTCCGAGTTGATAAGCCAGCTTGGCAGCCTGCAACAAAAAAACAGAATTGCATAAATCATCAAAGTATCTCTTTACCTCTTTCCGAAATATTTCAAACATGGTTTGTCTGTAGTCTTTGGTTTAATTACATTCATTTTTCATATCCAACCTGAACTATCTGAAGGCGGGTCAAAGGAAATATTAGCCACCAACCTTAGGTATCAACAGTAAGTACTCGTATGATGATGATTCAAACCCCACATGGCTAAAAGTTTCATTAAGAAGACCCTGACCTCAGAAATAAACACACTACTGTCTCACTAGGTTGCAAGATATGTTCAACATTAATTCAAAAATCTACTTAATGATACAGGGCGAATGCGTTTAACTTGTACGCTTCGTTGCTACTTTGTCATAACAAAATTTTACATTTAAAAACAATTATAGCATGTGAGGTAGAGTCTGTTACAATGTGTTCTGTTCCTAGTGATGTGTTGGCTTGTTGTAATAATTGTTTTTAAATCATAGCTGCGTACCTTAGTTAAGGCGACAGGTGCCAAAGCCTGCACGTCCCACGAGGTCTTAGTCAGAGCGAGAAGGAAGTGAGAGAGAGCCTTGGAGGTAAGACCTGAAACAGAAATAGGAAGGATGCAAATGTCGTCATACTTGTCAAACAATTTAGGAAAATTCAACAGCAAGAAAATCCATACATTTGAAAGCACAGGAAGTTAGTACATACAGCTCGCGTTATTCAAAGACTTCAACCTCAAGTTCCAGCATGACAACCGTAGAGTACTACAAGCCGCTAGAATTTAATCCCTACGTCTGCATTACAAATGACAGAAGAGCCATTCCCTCCCTGTGTCCTTATACTATTTGCAATTTTCTGAAGTTTATAAATTGAGCTCTTAAACTTCATTTAGTTACAGATGAATTGGGACTCAGGGCCTTTCTCTAGAGGATTCAGGTTTAAGCGTGAAATTATGAGAGAGTTTCCTAATTTGGTAGAGTGGGACTCTTCTGTTCCGTGTGTGTACGTGTGTTGTAACATCCCTAACACTTCCGCCACCAGAGTCAGCAGCCCCTCCAGTCTTGACTTACCTCAGCATCTATTTGTTAAGGCTGGGCAACAAAAAAATTCCAAGCTTTTTGTTTACACCAAGCCAGTTGTATATTTAAGGGGAAAATCATTACGAAGAGAGAAATAATGCTCATGGGACACCTAGCTAGGATACGGCGGAAGAATAAGAGGAGGAAGGGATGGCATGACCCCACCTTTATTTATTCAACCATTTCAGAATTCCATTTTAACCACAAAAAGAAGACACAAAGACATTTCTCCTCGTCGTCTCAGTTCCTCTGGCCATGTATTATGCCTCCTGTCTGACAGAAAGATTGCTTCGGCCCGTCCGTACTCTACTTCTGACTTTCTCCTTGACAAAAAAGTAAATAAAGGACTTAGTAAAAGCTTCTTGTGAAAACATGGTGACGATCGGCCTGAATAGGCTTCCTTAGCTCTGCCTATCCCATCGTTTACTTGCATGAGTGCACGCAAGGTTCTACATACTTTTTATAAGGAGGAACATCTGCATATACATACATTCAGGATACGAGTTCTACTTAACAAGAGAATGAAGAAGGAATATCTATCACTCGGGCATCTTTTTTCTCTGCCTAAAAATAATGGGATGGGTGGGTTGACTTTGTTTCTTGAGTGAAGTGACCATCTCGTCTTTCTTCAAGTATTCAAACAAAGTACCGTTCTGTACCTTCCTCTGGTAAATAGTTACGGAGCCTGGCTGCGTATAAAAACCCGTGTCACCAGTCACCTTCACCACCGGCTAAGCGAACCTTAATTCATAATTATTAGAGAGGACGATCCTCACCAAGTATGAATGCAAATAAGGAGCAGAACCGTCCTAACAACATGGGCACAATAATGAAGCCAATCGGGAAGGAGAAAGGGAGAAATGACGATCCCTGATCGTCTGCACTTTCACTAGGGACTCCAAATCCTACCCTACATAGCATGAGAGATCTTTCCCTCAATCGGAGGACTGAATGGTGGAGCAGGAGATTGCACGAGAGAAATACATATCTATAATGTAATATGAGTATGAAAGTAAGTAGGGTAAATGACTTCCATAAAATTCTATGAATCCCAGAACCCGCTTTTTAAAAAATAAACTATTTAGATGAAAGTGGTTTTGGCACTTAAGACAACTCATTACGGTGAAATCTGCATTCTTCAGCTCTGCCAGGAGACCAGGAGCCATTCAAATCCCAAACTGCACACTTCTAGCACTAAAAGATATGAGAGGCCGTGTAAATTGGTACGGCCCTGGGACGTTCCTCTAAACAGGAAGCCACCTTACAGATACTTTGTGTCAGAAGAGGATTTTCTCTGAACTTTCTAAAGGACACAGGGGCAAGGAAGTTAAGGAAAGACTTTATTAGAGACATCCTTTGTATGAACAATGATCCTTATATCCATATCCATCCATATCGTATATTCCTCTCTGAGAACTGCAGCAGCTACATTCCAAGAGCCTATACACACTCTCCTGCAGGAAGGAAAGTTGGTTAAAGGTTAAAGTTAGTTAGGTTATCTTAGAGTATAAGGACGTTGGAAGTTGGAAGGACGTAAAGCTAACTGAACAAACTATAAAATGAGGACACGAAGAAGAACCCCGGCTTGGCACCGAGGCACTCCCACTCACCCAGTTCTTCGAGGAATACTCCGAAATTAGTATGCAATTTAGATGGTGGAAGATCAGAACTAATCAATTTATGGAAGACGTTTTCAGCTTCGTGAGTCTTATTTAGGACATTGTAGCAGGCACCTAAGTACTGTAAGGCTTCCACATGAGACGGATCTATTTTCAGGCACTCTTCCAAATGCTCTAAGGCTTCCTCGAACTTCTCACTCCGCCTGGAATACACAGAAAACAGAGTCAGTTAGATTAGTATCTTTGAAGCTATGAAATATATACGATATGGTAAACATGGGATTTATATTTATATTCCTTAACATTTTACACCTCCTGACATTTCATTGGAAGAGGGGGTGAATTCCTTAAAGTTTACGGCTACCTTTCAGGATGATTATTCAATTCATTTGGTCCTCTGCCACTTTATCCCGTCAACACTTCTTACTCAACTTGTGCATTACATCTTAATTTTAAAGCCCTCCCTGTCTCTAACAATAAGAAAGAAGTTCTGGAAGAGGAAATCCATCTGGAGCTGGAACTTTCCTTCCTCTATACGTACATGCTAGTAAGACGCGTAAAATCTTATGACCAGTTGCACTCACTCTTCTGTACACGCTGTTCGGTTCTCCTAACCTGCCAACACATCAAAGGGAATCCATAAGCCCTGACATGTATTCACTTACACATACCTCCAGATTTCAGGCCCTCTCGGCTAAAGACGTATCACAGCAACAGCAACTATTATCATTAGACTTGCTTTAACTTCTTAGACATTCGGGAGACGGAGAGGGAAAGTAAGCTCATATATATTAGTCCCTACTACAACCTATACTGAATCCTCATCTTACATCTTAAGGATGCAGGCACAGCTGGGCCAACGGGAAAGTCATAATAGCCTTAAGGATAAGTGGAGAAAAGAGATTATTTGCGTTAAAGACTACAATCGAAGGATATACATTATAGTTTATATTTATATGGCCATCTGTAGCGTGGGCTTTGTAGGCGATGGCGGAAGTGTAGGCGAAGAGGGCACATGTGGGAAGAGACGATACGGATGGCCAAGAACGAAAGTTAAGAAGAAGAAGAGGATGAAAGAAAAAGAGAAATCCATTACAAAGCCGTATTAATCTGTCCTCCCTTTCCCCCATCACTTCTCAACACCTTCCAACACTCAACATAATCCCCAAACTAACTCCTTTTTATTCCCGAACACTTCAAGCCCTTATTATTCCCTACACTACCACGTACCGCTACTCCTCGCACCACTTCCCATACAGATCTGAAATTACAAGCCGCGGCTAGTTCATAGCAGCTAAAGCTATAGCTCTGCAAGTCTACAACCCCGAGCAATCTATCTTTTATTCAATTTAGGTTCCTCCGACTGTTCCTGTTTGCGGTTTATGGAAAGAAATCTGGCAGGTGCTTCTATCGACTCCTGTTAGGTTAAACGAAATCGTAGGTGATTTCAAACCACCCTTAGTAGAGTATAGACATTGTTTAGTAGTTTAGTAGCTAGTGGTTGCAGAACTTCTGTAACGCGGTAACGCCGCGAAGCGACGTTTGCCAATTTTGTCCAACAATTACAAAACGTGTGCCCAAAAATTGCCAATTTCGGCGCGCAGTGGCTTTGACGAACGACGCTACTTCATTGGAGAACCAATAGGAAGATATTCCATTACAATTGAGATGGAGAAAGCTTTAAAAAGACTTCGTTTCAACACTATATGATAATGCTGGCTAAAAGAGTGGAATTGATACAACTTTCACTAAATTTACAAATTATCATCATGTTTTTTACAATTGTGCAGTATGTCCTGATCCTAATAGACATCCCAAACAAAACCAAATACTCGTCGTCCCCATCGTTGTCATAATTTTTAATGCATTTGTCTAAACTAAAGCTGCGTAAATAACTCCAACAAATGAGCTTACAAAATCAAATCATTCTCCGCTTCTTCTAATTGTGAAATATTCGGTGCT
Organism: Desoria olivacea; assembly: GCA_034695115.1. Classification (NCBI taxonomy): domain Eukaryota; kingdom Metazoa; phylum Arthropoda; class Collembola; order Entomobryomorpha; family Isotomidae; genus Desoria; species Desoria olivacea. Next base: position 58,552 of record JAQFZA010000048.1, on the reverse strand, counting down.
TTCAAAAGCCTCAACTTCATACTTAATATAATATTCCTCAACACATTTAGATTCATTAGGGCATTGTTGTATCTCTCCGTTCAATAAAGAGGGAATGGAAGTCAGAGGTTGAGCCAAAATAGGTTGCTGAGAAGGCTGGAGGACTGTAGGAGGATGAGACGGGTGTGGAGACATAAATAGTTACCTGTCCTCAGTCCCATTTATTCTCCCAGAGAGAAGAATAGACCCCAGAGCTCTTTTTCCTTTTAGTAGCCGTATAAAACAATTTAGGAATCTTCTTTAGGGAAAATTAAGGAAATCCAAGGACATTTTATCTCAGCCAACGAGATCACTTAAAACAATCTTAGTCTAAGAGAAAGGGACAGATAAGATGAATGCCTTAAGAAGAATTTATCCCTTCACTATTTCACCAATTACAATTAGCCAGTGTTTTAGGACTGAAGCTAAAGCCAAGATTCTCTGTCTCCTTCTCAAAACCAAGGTAATTTATTCCCCTTTTATTTATCTCTCAGGAAATGTTAGTATTAAACACTATAGTGAAATAGTGACTAGCCAGACCGACGCCTGAGAAGAAACCCGACCCGACCGACCAGAACATCCTTTTCTGCATAAGACCAAACTACAACTTTCTTCCATCCATTTCCTCAGTATATCGTTAGGGGCAGGTAGGTCTTATTGCATATAACAGGATGAACATTGTCCATTCACATCTAGGAGGTAAGGCTTGACTTGAGGTTGACGTTGACGTTCATTGATATGGGTTCTTTGGACGATGAGACAAAATGAAATAATATATTCTGTCGCATGAGGATTTTATTTAATTTTAACTTTATTGACATTTTACTGTCCCGTGAAACTTCCTCCTCAGAAGACAATATTCTCATCCTGATTCTTAACTCGGGAGACAATTACTCAACCTGACATTTCATTTGACTCTGATTAAAAGTAATACTGCCCCTGAGTTGTGATTAAACTTCTTCGTACACCAATTAGACTCATCCTGCACATACCCACGGAACTCTTACCCAACAGAGTTAGAAAACTTGGATTAATGTATTGAATAGAGTACGAGTACTGACAACTCCGTCGGAAGTTGGGACGTGATACCGCCTTTGGCTTGGACAAATGTCTAAATGACAGATGGAGGCGAATAATAATTTCTAATTTCTTCCTTCGTCAAGTTTTACAAATAAGCAGACCATCCACTCCTCATGTCGACATTTCGTTATGAAAGGACTCACAAATATGAGAGAATATGTCACCTCTGTCTGTTCCTAGGACTTGTCGCAGCCAAAACTTCGATGTATTTCTGCACAAAAACTCATTTTATTAGTATGACATTATGGCAACGTATTTGATGGTTCAAAACAGGAAAAAACTATGGACACCTTAATTATAGAAAGTGACAGTTTTGCCAGCTTTTCCAGATGGATGACGTGACCAAGAGTGACATTTTCTATCTGCTCCTTTTAATGAATCTGTTCCAGGAAAATAGATTACGTTCCAGGTCCTATCAGTAAATAACACCTAGCCTACTTTTCTATAAACATCCTTCCGTTAGAGCAATGCACACAGTCGGAACTCGTAAATGTTGGTCTGCTTTATAGCGAATAGCGACATTATTTTGAAGTTGAACAAGAAGTGTAAACAATGAGGTGACGATAAGAGGTAGCAAGTAGCTGTCAACTATTGAACCAAGTGTGGCTTGTGATGTCATTGAGCTCATAATCAGTCAAAACAATAGACCGTTCTAAATTCTAAACCAAAGATATATATGCATAGGACATTGGCAAACGTTAACTTCAATACCTTTTAGCACGAGGAGTTGTTCATATTAAAAAGAACAATAGCTTCAGAAAGTTGTCGACGCAGCGATTTTGATTTCATGGGTTGGCAGGAGAGGTTTTAACTGCCGAGAGTAAAACCACAGACGACAGAATAATACGAAGATCGCAATAGACGTTTGACATTTGAATCCCCAAACAAGGTAGGAGAGGCACGTACACACAACGCGGAACAACTAGTTACAATTACAATACGACTCTCCATGATCATAGGAAAGTGCATGAAGAAAGTTCTACTACATCATCATGAGAGAGTTTAATTGTCCTTGTAACTTTTACAGCCCTTTTATAGCTCTTGGACGAGGCTACAATTTCTAAACAAATGGTTACCAGGTAAAACGGTTTCTGATTGACACTACTGCCAACCAGTTAAAGTTTAAAGTTAAACACGAGAAGAGTGAGAGATAGCGAAATTATCATCATTGTTCGTTGTTATTATTATAACTTAATATTTTAACTACTTTCCAGGCTAACAACTTTCGGGAGGAAGTTGTTCCAGAGACATCAACATTTGTTGATGTACTTTCCAACACGGTTGAATAAATTTAAAAAGCTCCAAATCTACAGCCTGGGGACTCCTAAGTAAGCAAATTATTCAACAGACAATACGACTCCTTCACAATTAACTTGTGTGCATTTCCACTTGAAATGATGGATGAGTTTTTTGACTATGCAATCATAATAATGAGAACGATAAGTCTGGAAAGGGCTCTTGTGTTTTCAAAAATGCTTGTTTTGAACCCCCCGACTCTTCAGATTTTCTCTATACCTTTATATATGTATTCATCATACTATTAATTCTCAAAAACGTCCGGTTGCTTGACCCCCCCATTTTGAAATTACGGTGCCAACTCCTCTTGGACTAAATTGCTAGCTATTGGTCTGTAGTTTCTGGTCATATATTTTATTTTCCAAAAATGATAACCCGTCCATGAGTTATCCAGGAGTTCCTATATGCCCATGTCAAACTTACTGGTGATTTCTTTGAATGATAGGCCAATCGATAGCTCTTGATCTGTAGATCTGGTCCCATATACTTTTATACCTGGGAAGTACCTGGGGAGGTCAATAACGGTCAGAACTAGTTGGAGGACCCGGAAAAACGATTAAAATGGAGCCAGGGACTGGGTGCGGACCGCTAGTAACCTAATATAACCCGTTACTGATGTAAACATAGGATATATCGGAAGACATTTATTTATAATATTTATAACATAAACCTCGTCCAACAGATAGATATAACCTGTATAGGGCACTTTAAGCAGAATTCGTCCACTGAGAGGGAGAGAGAGAGGGAATTAAATGAAGCAGACCCTAGTGAAGTGTCTCACTTCTTTCTCCTGTCATCCAAACCAAAGCATCTCTAATCCAAAAGGAAATAAAATTTCATATCTTCTATGAATGATGAGACAGTTGAGAGCGCAAACAGAAGGAATAACTCTATTTTTATGGAACTTTTCCCTCCTCACAATACGTCGTAATCTTGAGGTACAACTCCCAAGGTGCCTTTTACTCCTGACGTCTACACTTTACAAAACAATATTTACCGTACACATTTATCATTAAACTGAATCTCGGCCAGGGGGAGGGGAACTAATACTTTACACACTGTATAGAGTCTACCTTCGTCCCATTCTTCAAGGGAGTCTGACAGGTCTTCAAATTGGGAAGAAATTGGAAAGCTGGAATCTTTGAAAACCTTCACCCTACTTACTACATATACATATGAAAAAAAGTATATGAATACGACACCGGAATGAAATACTAGGGGTAAGCCTTAAATTGACCAATGTCCGTAGCCAATCCCCATATATTCATAAACACACTCCAGCAGAACCTTTTAGTTGTCAACTGATGTCAATGATGACGAAGTATCCCGGATTCCTAGACTTTTTTTATTAGTACTTGGTTATGTTTGTGATAGCGGATAGGCTAGGAAGTAACCCATGAAAACATTATTGGCATCCGTGTTTCTGCATTGTTATCTTAGAGGCCCTGAGAGGCCTTATTATGTGTCCTTATTAAGAATAGAATTCTTTTATACTTTCTGATCAGGACATAGAGAGGAATGTGGAAGTGTTGGATGGATGGATGGACAAGGAATAAATAATTGGGAATGAGGAGCTGCTTTCATCGTCAGTGAAACTTTGTTTTCTCCCTTATTTGCCACCTGAGTGGATTGAGCTCGACTCTCAACTTTCTTTTGATCTTCCGTCACCAATTAGTGGGTTTCTGGTTTCTCAGCTCCTATTCGGCCCCATGGATGGAATATTATCTGCATGTGCTTTGAATTCTCTATTTTGTAACATCGGATAACTGTAACTAACAGGCGTGTCAAAACGTCTATGGCTTCCATCCGAGCCGAAGTATATTATTTTAATTTGGACGTTTACAAGCGAAAAGTACAATGCTTTACAGAAGCAGACTATCGATCCTGATCAGAAAAGTTGTCCGGTAGCCCTAGATTCCAATTACAAATCCTTATCACCAATACTCAGAAACTCTTATTCATGCTTACATACATTGATAATATAACGGGGTATACAGGCTCACTGGAATAACACCAAAGGTTAATGGAGTTAAGAAGGTTTAAAGTCGATTTTGGTATATTGATGGTATCAAGATCAACGCTTCCCCGTTCCCCAGACAGTCATAAGCCGAATAGAATAGCCGAACTCAAAGTTCACTTGAACATTCTGGACAAATAAATGAGTCCTGAAACTTACCACTTAATTGCTACTGCAGCGGACATTAGACACCACCTTGAATGAGCATTTACCATTCTCCCTGCCATATAGTACAAGGGGATCTAGTTAAGAAGGAATGAAATTGAATAGAGAAAAACAATTTCATTTTGCCAACAGAATTTCCTCGTAAAAGACCATAGGGGGTCTACAAAGTTTTATTACTTTTTGCTCAAACTGACGGACTGACTTGTATGTGACAAATACAGCGATTTTTAGGGTTATCCTCTTCTCACCCTTATAATAAAGTATTCAAGGGGCGTACTTGGCTTTCGAATCTCAACTCACAACTCCTCAAACATTGAACGGACTTTAATGGAGACTACTAGCCCTGGGACGAAAACTTCCACAAACTATTAATCCTTTCCAACGGCCCTGACAAACTTCGGTAGCTCTTGCAGTTATTAGCTTATTTGTAATTGCAACAGCTGGATTTGAGTGTTTTTCTCAGTAAACTCTGTTCTCTCACTTAAATTTTTTAATGAGCCTCAACTTTTTTATTACACATTTCAGTCAACTAAGTATAAGCCATAGGCTAGCCATTCCACCGTAGCATCTAGTCCTTTAAAACTATTTTATCCCATCACTCATTATTACTGTTTACAACCTCACGTCTCAGAAGCCGAGCAATATGCAGTTTTACTAAGTTGTATAACCTACAGAGTGATGTGAAACCCAGATTCGAAATGCAAATAGACTTTCCCCTGCGGAGAACCGAATACCAACATTTCCCTGCACTACTGTTGGGCTATGTATGCAACATAATCTAAGAATCCTCCTGGTTAAAATTCCAAATGTTGTGTTCCTTCACCCTCACGCACTTCAATTAAAGGAACCATACCATCTTCCAGTATCATTCTAATTGAGTCTTTCACCGTTAATGAAGGATCATTAAAGAAGCAGCTACTTACAATGCAGGATGGGACGGGGAGTCAATATATACATACACACCGCACATACAACATTCAACATCTAGCCAAGTCATGAATAACTTAGAACTTCTTCAAGCCTGATAAGGAGTTTGGTGGCTTTGCACAGTAATGCACAATAGGAGGTCTACGCGTTATAAGGTTGGTGGTAAACCTTGGATCTATAGGCCGCTAATTCCTAGCAGCGTCTTCAGGTCGAAAGACACGGAAGAATGATTTCCACCAGTCCACCACCATATATATCCGACACCCCCTCATATAGGGAAGTTCTATGAGTTAGACGCAGCAACAGGATCAGAAAGGAAAACCACGTCGAAGATACTAGTGGAAGTGGATGAAATATTCATAAAAGAAAGGGAGAAAGTAGTAGAGATGTATTTTAGCATAAGGGAGACCTTAATTAGCCACGAATATGTTAAAGGTAAACCATATTTCCGCCCTGGTTGAAAAGTACGTGGCAATAGTTTTTGAAGTGAATAAATGAATATGAATGAGTGCTCAAGTCAAACTTCAATGCAGATGAGTTTTTCGAGGACACTGAGAATTAAGCCAAACTCCTACAACTCTTCCGTGGTACTCATCATCATCATCATCGTCCGTCCTTCTGTGTGCAAGTGGATCTATCTGCATATGCCAGGATGGAGTGATCTCTTCTCACTGCTAAAAAGACTATCAAATAAAACTAAGACTACTTCCAGCCTTAGTCCGACCAAACTACTTTGTTACACAAAACTCACTCACTCTATCAAGGGGCTCGAGCTCGTGCCGAGGATGATAATGATGCAAATGATTCTATACTTAAGCCCTCTTCAGCAGATACCAGACAGCCAGACTCGGCTATGTGTACTTTACAGTACAGATATGCAGGAACTCCTTGTGTTGGCTAAACTTATTCCAATTCTTGTCATGCCATAGCCCCGCTGAATATGTAGTTACTTTCTACATAAATCCGATCTTTCCTTATTTTGGTTAAGCCAGTTTGAATCACAAAGGGTTTATCACTGACCAAGAATTAAATGGATGGACCAAGGGAAAATACCACATGGGTACCTTGAGTTGGAAATAACATCAGTCACACACACCTCATAAATTAAATCTATAACTATATCTGATTTAATTACTTATTTTTCCACTCTGATCTTAACGTTACCATTGTGAATCAGCATCGTTGTTTGTACACGAATTAGGATGACGGGAAACGTAGATGAGACCAACATTCCCTTCAACGTTCAATACAACCGAAACATATTCATGCCCAACCTCAATTTCTGTACATTGCTGACCTAAACTATAATGTTTCTCACTATTTAAACAGAAATAGGTGAAAGTTGAACAAAATACAAAAAGTAATAAGCTCAATGACCATGAACTCATCTGCTCTCGGCCTTTGGTAAAATATTAAACTGCGGTTCCGAGACCAGAAGGTGTAATAAAGAATCCCGACACTTTGTTGCTCTTATAGCCTCAACGTCTCCCCCCAATCAAAATATGAAATTAAGTATCAAGTCCTAAGAAGGAAATCAGATCGAGCGCTCTGGAATTTTAATTTAAGGAAGCATATTCATGATCGTTTGTATGTGGGATACTTCCTTTTAGAGGGGGGAGGACAAAAGGAGGACAAAAGGGATTTTAAATTGCTTGATCCTTCAATAAAGAATAGGATGTCTTCTCATGTGCATGAGGGCTGGAAAGATGAACGGTTAGGGTTTCCTTGAAAAATTAAAATATGAAATTACATTTCCTCCGAAATTTGTGTCATCTTATCCGTTCTTGCGGAGGAGGGCCATAATTATAAAATCATAAAATATTTGAAATCCGAGGATAATTTAAGACTCGTAATCCGACTCCCCTACAGTCCCATGCCTCCACCCTGGAGTCATCCTCCTCTCGGTCTACTAGTCACGAAGGAACCTTCCATCCATACATAGTACCTACTTTTGCATAATAATTTTGCAGAACTCTATCTCCACGGCACGAAGAAGTCGGCCGTATTTTCTCAATCATTAGGATCAGTTTCCTTACAAGAAAGGGAAAGGCCTCTTTCATTTCCCATTAAAATTATAATTAATTTAGACTATGAAAAGAAGTTTGCCAGTGAGAAATATGAGTCTACTTACAACATGCATATGTATAACGTAATGATACCCTCAACTCCTAGAAATATTCCAGGAAGTAGAACTACTACGGCCTTTTTGAAGTTTTCCTCCTCCGGAGATCATTCCTTCCATATCCTGTGTCCTCTGGAACTGGATCGGATAGAAAGTTTTCTTCGGGCTAACTCAGCATATTTAATAGGAAACTATGAATAACTAATTAAAAAATGAGACTTGATGGGAAGAGAGATATTTCCCGAGATGGAAATGAAGACGGAGACTTTCCTCAAAGAAAGTAAAAGTAAGTCTTGCCATCCAACAACGGAGCTAAAGTGTTTGGCCAACACAGCAGAAAAATACTTCCCCGTCTCCACGTACGTACGTACGTACGTACGGGCAGGGATAACTAATCGTAAGTATTGAACTTGTCCTAACTAAACTATACCTCCCATTATATTCACATTATACTCACGATACTTCAGCGACAGAGAGATACTTCATATTCAATTTCTCCAAAGAGTTTTTTTCAGTCTCCCGTCATCTCAAATCTTGATACTTCAACCAAACTAAGCCCAACACCCACCTCCTTCCCCCGTCCTCATTTTCCTCATGATGAAAAAGAGGATGAGATAGAAAAAGATGCTCGAGGAACGGTGGATTGGATCCTATCTATTTATCTACATGTAGGAGGAGACATGCCTCCAGATTTTGAGTTCCCGATATCCTTTCTCCGTGGACAGGGTATTAATCTCAGCTTTTGCTCACTTTATTGCTGAGCTTGCCATTCACTCTTTGGGAAGAGTAAAAGTTTGCAGAAGTTAACTACGTAGGAGGAGAGTATGGACTTTGGCACTAATACAGAGAGGGCTAAGTTTTACCCACCAAATACCACACCACCATATGCACATCAAGGAGGGTTAGTTAAGCCAATGATAAAACTTGAGGCAATTTTTGCAGAATTTGCATAACTGCCTCCTCATCTACTTCCAAACTGACAGCTAATTATGTCCCATGTTTATTATTTGATGGGGCTCTATCAGGCCAGCTCCGAAAGTTAATGGAAATTCATGGTTTCGCATTAAATAACTTGTGTACGTTGTGGCTTTTATACTTATTCCTTAGATCCTAACAAGATACCGCAGCTTTAAAGTACTAAAACCGACTCTCCTCTCCTACAACCTATCAAATCCTGATTAGGGAGTCTAGCTGAGCTGTTCCAGTCCTACAACTGCACGAATTCATTTAATCCAGCAGCCCGAGTTTACCAAGATACATCACTACTCCCTGTCCTTTCATCGAATGAGCATAAACTCCTTGAATCCACTTGCAAAAACCTCTTGAATATAAACAGAAACAATTCTCTTGGTGCAATGGAAGAATATCATTCAGTTTCCAGCTAAATTAATACAATAGTAAACGGGTAATAACGAAAGTGGAGGGTTGGAAACAAATATAACGAACGAGCTCCTGGATCTTTCAAATTCCAGCGATGCATTGATCATCATATCAAAGCTACCTATTCGTCCAGAGGAACTCCTCTTGCGAATGAATTCCAATTTGAGGCTGCCGAACGAAGGTGTGTCATTCATTAGGAGGGAAGCAGTGCATAATGATAATAATTAAATATAGACAACTCTTACATGTAAATGACTCCAAGATTGAAATGAGCCCCATTGTGCTGAGGGTTTGCATGGATGGCTCTCAAAAAGGAATCTTCAGCCACAGTCATGTCCTCTGACAATGCTCCCAGGTTATTATATGCACTGGCGTAGGTTGGCCACAGTCTGAAACACAAAATAGAAGATAATGACATAAGCGACTTCAATTCAATATCATCATCTCCACGTCGCTCCTTCTCTATTCATTACACATTTTCACACCAACTCTCCATGACACTCGGGCCATCCCTATGGGACACAGGAAAGCGTGCTTTCACCGAGAGTACAGAACCATCATGGTAGCATGGACATCTCTAAGTAAGTAATCATCCTGCATTAATCCAACTGAAAATGTCTTCTTTAATCATCTCTCCCGGATTCGCTAGTCGGATTTTATCTCTACCTGTATTTACACTTTCATTTCAATAACCACCTGAAACAAGCTCATTTAATGACAGGCTTGAAAGGGGACAATATAGATACACATAATATACATATAGACTCAAGGAATCTATTTTCACATCCTTTCACTCGAGCGGAAGTATAAAGCTCTTAACAACCTCATTTTTCAGAGAAATCTATCAAAGTTGATTGCTAAAAGCTGTCACTACCGTTTCTCATTCAGGAGTCCTTCGTGCTTTACAGCTAAATGATCATTTCCTTGGAAGACAGGAGAGAATAATGGCGTTATTCAATACGACTAGCTAATGGTATTACGCCTCCTTTACGAATTCACATGTAAAGAATGCTTTCCCCGTCTTAATTTATCACGCCAATACCCAAACTTATACCGAGCCTCCGTAATACTCCGCTCTAATTTCCTGGAAGACTTCCTATAGGATTTACAGGATTTTTTCCGCTCGCCTTTCATTTTCAAGGATTCATTATGATTTTTTTTATCCTTGTGTGCAGAATTGGTAGAAGTACCGATCCAGGCTCGGATTGGAATAAAATATATAAGGCCATAGCCGCCAGCTAAATAGGTAATCTACAGGGGGACTCACAATGAGAAAGGAACAATATCATTTTGTCCTTGTTCTGAGATGAAAAAGATCTTACAATGCCATTCGCATTATTATTTCCTATGCCCTGTTGATTACGAATCCCTTAGTCTTCAATCCCTTAGATTATCTTTACATGTTATATAAAAAATTTATACTAAAAATACATTCTAACGACATTAGCCCATCCACCTTTTGCATTAATTGACGTCAGAAGAGTTCGGATATTTCATTTAAAGACAAATGACGTCGTTATCATTTGTGGAGATAACCATCATCAGGAGTTGTGCTTTTATTGATGGTATAAAAAGTAATTCATGTTTTCCTTTGAACATATAAAAATGAGTAAATGGTATCGGTTTTAGTATAGGGAAATTGTATATGACTGGACGCTATTCGTACGAAAGCAAAATCTTTGTTTCTAATCAGTAAGGGATGAACCTGAAAATATGTTGAGCTTTCTATTTGAGCTAATTTTTCCCAATTCATGATGCCCAAATTAATATGTTGTACACGTTGATGTTATGTATGTGACTATGACATAATGAAAATGAAATATAACTCGTGTGTATGCATGTGAAACAAGTAAAATATTGTAAAATATATGGTCTTATGTGCCTTTCAAATAACCAGTACAATTAAAATAATAAATTCACCTTAACTTTCTGAGTATTTCACTCCTGGCCCTTTTGTACTACAGCTGAAGAAGAAAGTCGACTTTCTAGATGAAAGTTAAACTTTAAAAAACGTCAAAAGTGGCTCATTAAAATAATGATACATGGACTAGGAATAACTGTCATGAAAATAAATACAAAATGAAAGGGAAGACCAATAAATCGTCAAGAAATGTAGACTGTGACTCCAGCATTCATTAATACTAACAATTTGTTAGAGTCAGTTTGAACTCCAATAGTCCAATTCTTCTTGCCAAGTGTAGGTTAAACAAACCGAAGTTAATTTCCACGTCGCGGTTACCCAGCGGCCTCTTATTAACGATTAAACACATAGTGTTTCCAATAACTTAACCCTTCTGAATGTAGGTAGATATTTGCTCAGCCGATGTATAAAAGGCAGCTATTTAAAGACACGAAGACTCGGCATGAAATTAGTACGGAGGGCAGGCAGGCAAGGGCGACGGAATCGATTGACCTGAGAAGAACAATGGATGAAAGGAAGAATTGAATAAAATATGGGGAGAAACCTCACCTGATAGCAATTTTGTAGTGTTTCACAGCTGTTTCAATATCACCCAGGTCCTTTTGTAGATTAGCATAATTGTAATGAACTTTCGCATTCCGAGGGTTCTCTCTCACGCCCGACCTGCAGTTACAAAACACAAAGGACAAAAATACAGACAAATGTTAAAACACCATTCAGGCTTGACCGACTTTCCTTTGATCCACCCACCCTCACTCCCAATCAGTCTTTCTAACAACATGCCTCCATCCACTGAATCCTAAGCCTTATAGAACAACAGAAATCAATAGATTGGAAGTGAGAGTCCCTCCTCTCTAATCTGAATTCATGCAGACGTACACAGGGATAGATACGTGGTAGCATGACAGGGCATTACACTGAACTTTCATTACCTCAGCAAATCAAATTAAAACCGGATTCATATACAATGTCCATTCATTTTCAACACTTTTCCCATCCAAGCGATACAGAATCTGAGCTTTTTAAAAGACACAAGCATTATTCATGAAGTCCAGTAGTATCGCCTCTCTGAATTCAGCACATGAGATCGGAGTTTGAGGTCCGAGTGAAAGTAAACGTTACGGCTTTCTAATCGCAAGTCGAGACTGTTAATGAAAATCGTTGATATCAATAAATAAATGACCAGTTGGGGTAAAAGCTGAAGGGCTGCTATCCCATGAAATAATAATCAATGAAGGATTGACGGAGTGGGAGCGCAATGCAGTAAAGCAAACAGAAAGTTGGGGGAAGTGTTTACATTTCTCTTTTCTCGAGTATCTTCACGTTTACCGAAACTATATACAAACACATGGAGGATTTTGAGTGTAAACCAATCAGGAGGTTTTTTTAGGGACTGAGGTGAGTTGAAAATTTCATTAGTGAAGGTTTCATCGGTGCCATGAGAAATAATTGATCAGCACAGTTTGACCTGAATTGCACATAAAATCCTTCTACTGCCAAACTGACTACGTTTTCTTCCTTTCTCACACTCAACGGAAACGGAGGGCTTCCAACTAAGGACGAAACTATTCCACTTACTTCGTCTATTTCAGGGCCGTATTGGACTCTATCACAGAATAAACAACAATGCCAGCCAATCAACTCCGATAGTTCTAATGAAAAAATAGATACCTGACATGACGTACCGTACATCCGCTGTAAACCTATGTAATCCACACTAAAATGTCCAAACTGATATTTAACCTAGCTTTACCTGACCTAACGTGTCTAGAGTTATTCCATATGTACGTATCACTTTAAAAAGTGAGAAAGCTATGAACGGATTGATTAAAATCTATTTCTTAAGCCTAGGATTGCAGAATGGCAAGCGTGAAAGGACTTGTACTATACGGCTCTGCATGTTTTGGAAGGGTTCTGCTACTTGTCTTGTACTGCCGGTTGGGAACCCTTAGGTCAACTGTCTCGAATGTACTTCTCTCGGATGTTTACCACTCACCAGTTTAACTTAAGTTTACATTTCCCCCAGGACTTACTTTTCTGGTTGGACATTCTCCTTGTGTCTGCTTCAGGACAACACCAAAGCTCACTACATGCATATCTAATGAGTTTACTGTGTGAGTGTGAATAGTTAAGGACATTCCTTTTAAATGATAGGCACACCCTCTTATGAATAAAGAATGATGACAGCCAGACAAGTGTCTTTGGAGAACTCCTTCGCCTTGCTTACAAACAGAAATATATTTACGTAGACCCCTTTCTGCAGTCCTATCCTATTCAAAGTTGGCATATCATTTCCCAGCCTTCCTTATTCTGTATTGAATGGTCGGAACATTTTCATTTGCATTTCCATACTTCAAATTATTTCTGATGAGTGGGCAAACAGTTGACAGTGGATTTATATAGTAAATAATCAGATTTGGATACAATAATTACATTTGAAGTCTGGCTTTATCTGAGAAAAAGCAACAAATTGTGCAAACTGAAGATAACAATATCGATAATGACCGCACCCCTAGTCACAGCCTGATAAACCTCCTTGCCTATCAAATGCTACGAATCTAAAACCTATGCAAATAGCAAGACATAATAATAAGTGCAACAACACAGCCAACCGACAAAAGAAGAATAAAGCAAGTCAATTCTCGGCCCGACTTCTGAAGTGAATTTCATTCCAAACATTTCCAGGATTTCCCTCTCCCCCACCTTGGACTGGATTCAAGTCTGAAGTGTAAATTTGATAAAGGTTTCCAGAGGAGGAGGGGTGAGGGATTGTGGATAAACAAACCAAAAACCGGAGTTGCCGACTTGGAAGTAAAAACTCAGGTTTACGTTACAAAAGTATAAGATGAGATGCAATCCCGCTTACAGATAATCCTAAGTTTATTTGCATTCCACCTCTAACACAAGAACACAAAGATAGTTCTGGCAGGGGGATATTATACAAATCCATCGGCATTGATGGTTATGGTGGAGGGGTAATACCAATCCGTACATGAGAGCCCTGTTTGATAGGGATGTCACAAAAAAATTACCATATGTATACGAATAAAAGAAACAGGGGGAAGGGAGTTGCTCACAAGGAAGACATTCAAAGTTAAAATCAAGAGACGAGAGATACGGGGATGATTCTTAGGATTATAGTCGACAGGACGCGTGTATTACGTAAGACTGAATAAGCGGAATGAATGAGCCGACTGGGCTATGAAGGATCTCCTGAAGTTAAAAAAAAGATGGACTTGGTCCGACTTACTCGAACAGGCTGGCTCGAGATTTCCAAACGAAATTCCGGTCCCAGGTTTTGAGGCTGAAGCTCATTAACATAAGGCATAGGGAGAGAAGGACCAGGAATTTTCGACTTCGTAAAAGTCTCCTCTTCATACAGTCGATCCCATGGGCGGTTAGGATGCAAACCCCAACGCTAGAATGTCACAAAAAACACATCAAGATCAGGACTTGAGTTTCCTATAAATCATATATAAGACATATAAGGAGATAATCATATAACATATCCAAGAGAGAGTCCAAATCAATATTCCGTCAATAATGCATACATATGGAATGGAAAGATGGATGGATGAGTCCTTCGCTTGGCTTCCTGAATATTGTACAATGTGTAAAAGGACAGATAGACAGACGGATAGATGGACATAAAACTTTCTCCGAAGGAAAGGACACCCACTAGGCTCTACGCTCTTTCTCCCTACGTCTCCAGCCAGGAATATCCAAAGCCGTGCTTTATACATTCAAAATTTGGAGTCACAATAACTTTACCCACTTCCACCGATTGGGTGGATAGATAGAAGCTTACTTCCAGAAGCCTTCAACTTTCTCCCTGTTGAGGGCTAAGCCATACAAAACAGAATGTTGAGACGAGGTTGGCGGTGTTGGTGGGCAAGTTGACAATGGAAGAACGTGAGAAAGGACACTCCCCCAACAGAAGTAGGATTTCTTCCCTACTTTCCTCCGTATGTCCATGTGTGGTTGACAGTTTATGAGAAATTCAAGGTTAATCTATATTACCCGATAAACTTCATCAAATTCTCTTTATGCATTTTATACTCTTTTAAGCCATTCTTCACCGGAGGAACCCATCCGCATCCATAATTCCCCACTGGCTTTCCATTTAAGAAGGAGTATTAAATTTGCATTTGATTGACACTCACGAACGAAGCTCCGGTATTATCAATACGTGGAACTGCTGTGCTGTAGTAGTATGCCTTGCAAGGACTACTAGCTATTTAGTACGTGACAGTCTGCTATGCCTAGTTTTCTCCATCCATAGACGATGCAAGCAGCTTGTACTTTACAACTCCGTCCAGTACAACCCGGTATGGAGGACATAGAAGAGGGAACATTACATTGTGTCTGGAAGGAGGAAACATGGTATTGGAAGATATCGTATCTTCTTGAAAGAATCGAAAGGGGTTTAGAGAACGGAACGAGCATAGAATTCAGATAATGTCAATAAAATGGACAGTAAAGCAAGTGTGCCTGTCTACTGGCTCAATTTGGGCCTTGGATGTGAATAGAATACGTAGGGCTGGTGGTGGTGGATGTATTAAGAGGTTTTTATCTCAATAAAAGGAGGCAGAGGCATTTAATTTTATATTCCCTTTATACTTTCCCTTTAATAACATTGGACGGGGAAGGAAACAGCTGTTGTTCCCTCTGCTGTCCTTGCATCGGTTAATCCATAAACATGTACAGCCTACTTAGAGGAAGGAACCGACTGCCTGTAATAATAAATACCTTTTGGAACGTCTGGAGAAAGTTCCCGTTCCGTCGTCTGCTGAGGTAGCAGAGCTTCCCTGTCTGAATTACTGATTGGATTGATTCCTCGTCCTTTGTAACTACAGGCTGGGAGGGCTGCTAAGGCATAGGTACATTATGTAGGGTAACTACCTACAGGGACTATACGGACACTCAAGAAGATTCAAGATTCAAGGCTCATGCAATGTTCAATGGAATTGGAATTCCTTCTTCCTGGAGGACAAGAAGTAAACAAATTTAATCAAAGTACAGAGGAGGAACTTCTATGACTTTTTCCTCAACTATTTGCTTTTAATTCCGTTCAAACATCGTAGTTTGTATTCCTATTCCTTCACATACGGAGGGTTATGGTTCAGATAACTGTTCTAGAATGTATCTCTGCACACACCCACGTACACAAGGGAGGAGAGACAAGGGAATCAGTGGATGGATGCATATTATGTGCATGGAGAATGGATGGGTGGATTGAATCTAGCCCAAGGAGGCTCTTTAGCTTCGAAAGGTTAATCTTAGGTCGGAGATCATTCAGAGTCATTTAAAAATTGAGCGTTTTCATTTCCAACTCCCTCCTCTCTCTGTGTGCATGCATCAACAAACTCTAAAAGGCAACAGGCCCTTTGAACAAGGACGCTGCAGAAGACGAGAAGACCTCGTCAATTTCCAATTTATATTCATGCTTGTGTACAACCAGCTACGAAGCTTGGTTTCCTGGATTTGGATAAATGGATGATGTAGCCTCACTTCTGCTTTGTACTCCTACTGTGTCACAAACTATGGAGTAAAGCCTCTCGGAACAGAATCCAATTTCGACAAAGGTACACACATCCATACATACACACACATACGATACAGCCTCCCTGTGTGCATACATTAATGTATCTAACTCGTAGTTCCAGCATTCAGCTTTCCCAAGTCTTATGTTGAAGTCAATTTCCTAAGTAAATACAGCAGAGATTAAAAGCAGCCCAAACTAGTAACTTCTAATCGTATCCGATAACATAAGTAGAACATCCGTATTGTACATGGCTTGGGAAATCCATTCCGCCACTTCCCACCACTATATCATAATATCCACTTCCAGTCTTTCCTCAAGACGTATAGCGGTTTACGGGCAGTCAACAACCACTCGATACTCTCAACTACCTACTACCAACGGCTAAAATCCAACAACCCGACCCGACCAACCCGTCCAAGTACAAATGGAACTTTCACCAACACTATTACCATCCACCAACAACATATGGAGAGGGGACGCCTTCAATCCTGCAATTTAAGACGGAAGTTAATATCTGTCGCTACTGACACTTTATCTGCATTTCTTACAATCAAAACTTCTTGCACTATGGCCCCTCTCCATTATGGAATCATAGGCACAAGCTAGCACGTCTATGCTTCACCAAAGGGGGAGAAAGCAGGATGGAATAGAGCCCCTCTCTTCTTGATTGTAATTTAATGTGCTAAGCCCAGTTAAGCTGGGCACAACGAAACTCCGAAAATGTGGAGTTCGGGAAAATACCTTTGAACTACAGTCGTTATGAATTTACCTGTATGGATACAACATGTATAGGGCGCTTCACTTAGTCCACGAAGTTATTATGTCTCCTTCTGTCGTCTGGTTGGAGGCTAGCTTACAACCCGTAAGTAATAATTCCTTATTCACTCACAAACTCCTAGCTTCTACCAGCCTACCTTTCTCAGCTTGACTTTTCCCTTACAAAATACGACCAGGAGGAGTAGTACTCAGGACACAATTGTCACCACCACCACATAACCAGGAAAAGTCCATTCTCGTTTCTTCCTATCATTTCCTTAGCACATCTGTATAAAACTGATTTCCATTGAAACTTTAAAACCAGTTAAGAAGACCAAGTAAAAAAAAATTAAGCAATAAGGAATGAACAAATCGTTAATCAAACAGGATCTACTCTGTTCCACCTATTTTCAAGGTTAAAAAGGCATCAAAAATGTTTCAAAATTATTTGAAAAATCAGTAGCTGCTTTCAATTGGATTTGATAAAAATTGCCTTGCATAAAAAAGTGGCTTTCAGATCCTTTTGTGGAGCAAGGAGATGTAAGCAAATATCTGGGTGAACTGACCTGGGTACAGAAAGCAGGGAAGGTAGTACACAACAATGCACAGATCAAAAAGAAAGTAAAAATCCACACGGTTAAAAATTCAGAATGCCGTATTGCAGAAATTCAGCTCATGCATACATATGATATGAGTTCCCTTTCACGCATTTCACTCCTATCATATATTACTTCCTGGCCCACCATGCTTGTGCTTCGAGGGTTCAACTTCCAGCAGATTTTCATAATGAAGAGCCAGCAGCCCCAACTATCTATACAGCTAAGAAATGCCGGAATTTAGAATGAGCTTAATTTATTTCTGAGTAGCCCGCCATATCTCTTACAAAGATTTCCTAAGGATTTTGCCGAATGAAGAATATTTAAGTGGGAGAAAGTCAGAGGGCCCTTGGAGCATGAATATTGTAGAATGCAATGGAAGGGAAATAGTGTTCAATGGAATGGAAATGGGTCCATGGTGAGGTCCGATCTGAGGGTCTTGACTCCTGCAAAGGCGCAACTTCATAGGCCATCCTAGGGATTCGGAGAATGGGGAAAGAATACGATAAATGCCAACACAGGCTACACAGGTACAATGGGTATAGAGGAGGCTGAGAAGGATACTCATGTTTCTGGTTTCCGTTGCCATCCTTTGAGAGATTTACTTTTTGGCAAAGAAGAGACCATCAGCAGACCTGTTTGTCTATTATCGCTTTTGGCTTAGAGCACAAGGTCGGTTGAAAGGAAGGGCATTTTCCCAGCTCAACTACTTCCGTGCCAGACTTTCTTCCCCTTTCTCAGTCTTAAAGACGGATTTCGGTTCAATCGATACGGAAATGAAGCTTAGTGGGATCAGGCTATCTAGACGGAAAGGGTTTAAAAACATAAAGATATCTAAAGATTGCTGGAAGTGTCAAAGATTAAGATCTGTCGACGGGTAGTGTAGGAATGGCTTGCAAGTTGCAATTTGCAATCCAACCAATGCCTCCCCACGATAAAAGCCGTCGACAAGGTACAGACAGCATAGAAGGGATCCAGCAAGTGTAAACCATAACAATCAGTTGGAACTTTGATTGTAGGAATTGAGGAGTTTTATCGGTTTAAAACACATATAAAAGGAGTCGTAAAAGAGGCGGAACAGGTGTATCATTATGGTGAATCTTGTAGCGTGTAAAACTCAGCTAAAAGGGTTCCCTTAGGAGTAGACGCCGACTAAGCAATCTAACCAAGGGAAACCTAGACGGCCCAGACCATCAGAGCATGAATGAAGGGATAAGGATCAGGAAGGAGGGGATAGAAAATATGGTATCTGTAAGGAGAAAAAATATGAGCCAACTTTTTTTTATAAGAAGTAAGTTAGTGAGTGTAAATACCTGGGAGTATAGAGGATCCTCTCAGCTGCAACAAATCCGACGGGAAAAAGTAAATTAGACGCCGGAAGAAAGGGAAGAGAGATAAAAAGTATGGCGAAGAATATCGTGGTCCCTTCTCCACCACCGCCAGCAGATCTCCTCCCCTGTTAACAAATGTAAATAACTTTCTTAGCCATTCTTATTATTAAACCACACTCTTCAACAATTGGCAATAGCTCCATCAGCTCATTAAATCTCTCCAATCATTATTTACCTACTCCACATCCAGGCAACATAAAACAATCCCTCTGTGAGTTAACCGAATACAGACAGACATGTCTATGAAACAGCAGAATTCTCCTCATTAAGGATACTCCGTATCATTAAAACAATCAGCATCTCTTTCCACAATAAACATGGAAATTGTAAACCACACTACAGTTGTCTTTCCCAACCTAGTTTTTTTTTAAATGGGCTAACGTTAGGATTGCCCAAAGTGAATGAGAAGCATGCAGACATAAATTATATTAAAACTAGTCTGATAGTTGTCTAGACTTACGAAACGGCATACGGCAGATGTCCAACTATTCTTTTACTTTTATTTGAATAAAAAGTGGACGCGTCCCGTCCTTATTCCAAACCTTGGAGGACGACCGACCACTCAATATAAAACAGGACTGTAATAATATCATATTCCACCATAAAGATAGAGGAATTTCATAACCAAGGAAGCAGACAAGAGGAATTTTTTCCTGGAATCAAATTCTTCTATATTCCATTCCAACCACATAGCCTACAGACTATGTACTTCCCTGGCTGAGGATAACATGATGCATGAACATGTGAAAGGAAGCATGTATGCATAAAAGTTGCAATATGAATGGCTAATATGTGTCGGGAGTTCCACATTCAATTTCCATTCCTAGAGATAAACTAACCCAGCCGAGAGCTTCAGCCATTCAGCTTCAGCATGGATGAATAGGAATAGAGAAATACATTGGGCTATGAAATCCACCCGGATGGGCATATTTAGCCCGAATGTGAATCCGAATCACCGAATCTCTCTTCCCTCCGTGTAACTCTGTGGTGGATTGTTGGAGAAAAAAAAATTCAAGACGATGGACAACGAAGCTGGATTTAGATAAAAAGGATGAACAAATTGCTTTCTTTCTTCTCCTCCGTCTATAGGCACATTTTGAGGAAGTTTCCACAAAGTCCTCCTCGCCAGCCAAATCCAACGGTGGATTCCAAGAAGCATATCCTCCTCTGCATTTACCTAACATCACATAATGCACAGAGAAAGCTTTAAAACAAATCCTACTTTATATACATGAACTAAAAGGAATGGGCTACTCCTACTTGTAATTGCACCTAGGTTCTATTCCTCCGTCCGTGCCATCCTCCCTGACTCCAGGAATCGTTAAGCAATAGGAAATACAATACATAATCCCATCCCGCATCTTATACTAAGAGTCGCATAGCAGAGCTACTTATTACTACCTGTTCCGCCACAATCTGCACTAGAATTCGAAAGTACCTTACGAAATCGCAAGTTTTGGCAAGTTTATCCACAAACTTTCATTAAAAACTACCACAGGTCATTTATTTCAGTCTGGAAGGGTACATGACAGGGCTTTTAAAGTCACAGCAGCAGATCGGCACTCTTCCAAGCCGTCTGGAAAGTCCCCCTTCATGATGAAGACACCCCGTGTGCAATTTAATCTAAGTGGACAAGTGGAATACAAATTTGGTTTAACTCGGCCTACATTCAAGTGCAGGAAGGAAGAAAGGAGGAGATGCATTCTTAGCACACAATCTCCCATACTTTCCCCAACTTCTGAGACAGAACGTGAGGCGAGGTATGAGATTCGTCTACTGGATAGCATTTCTTTCCATTTCCCTCGTCGTATTTTTCTTTCTTCTTTCTCCGTTCCTTTTCATTTCCTCCCATTTCATTCATTTCATTAGCCCATGAATTCCGTTCCGCTTGAGTACGAGTCTCTTTAGACCAATAATTTACTCATCATCCATCCAATCCCAATGTAAATGCAAAGCGTGACTTTAATCTTCCTTACATCCTATTTTCCCCTTTGTGAAGCGACTACATGCTGTAAAAACTACGCTGTCTCTCCACGACATGTTCCCACAGCAAAGGGCTAACTAGAAGGATGGATATCCTTAAAATGGCCAATTGTGAATGGAGTGGAATTTTAAATACGAACAGCTAAAACAACATGTCATATCCTCCCACTTGGATTTTCAGCTTCTGGCTTATACAACAAGATTTAAACATTACTCGACCCACTTGTGCAACGAGTAGAAGCATTCTCATGTATGTGGTCTATTAACCATGTCGATTGTATGTTGACTTTCTTTTTAGATTAGAATCTCCTTAATTCATTCAACAACTTCACTAATTAGGTGGCGAGGCAGTTTGGCTACCTTAAGACAGTCATGCCGTAGATGATTTGTTATAACTAATACATGTAACTCAAGTGCATTATTAACGTGTGTATTGAACTCAATTCACTTTTCCAAGCTTAGCAAAAGCCTTGACTTTAATAACATGAACCTAATTTAGTTGTTTCGTATTTTATCATTGCTACATGCAACCTGCCATTAAACTATTGTTATTGTTATTATCTATATTTTCTTTTATATGTAAAATGTCCTGCCAATTCACTATTCCCGAAGTCTTAAAATCCTCCATGTCACATAAAAAGGCTCAAACAAAATTTAGCTTCTCATCTCTTGTCACACTTTTCTCAATTCACATATACATCATCCTACATCTATAACCAACATCCATTTGACCCTAATCAGTTCACAATGTTAGGTAAATTGTCACAATTAATCGCTTGCGAAGACATTCAGGGATTTAAAGTAGGACTTCTTTGAAGTGAATAATCGTTTGATCGAACAGTTGGAGTGGATTATATTGAAGACATGATGTGCGATGGTTGAGCTGGAGCCACAGTTGCCATATAATATATTTATAACCAACGGATAAGTAAAAGATCTTACCTTGGTGAAAGATCGGTGAATGAGTCCGAAGTAGAAGGAATAAAAAATGGCACTATAAAGGTTCCGAACATCCCAAAGACTCTCAACCAACGGAATTGATCCCATTTGCCAGTCATAGCTCAAACAGTACGGGCAGATCATCAGCCAAGCATTGAAGACGGGGAGGAATGCGTATGTGAGGAACCTGTAAGCATGCCAAAATGAATTGAATATAGGTATGTCATAGATAGGGCAGTCTGAGTATCCAGTGAAAGGTCCATCCACACCCACATCGCCAACCTCTCCTCCTCAAAAGTATAGATAGGCCCTTATGTAGAAACTTGTATTTTTTCCCTCAAAAGTCGATGCATTATTCATCATCACTCTCCACAATCCCTTCACATGTATTTCAGAAGTGCTCATTTCAACTCCTTCCATTTCCAATGGCTTTCACACATACATTTATATTTTATACCTCAAAAAATAACTACTTCATCTCCACATAATTTACGATACCGTAGTCGACTTCACCTCTCTCCCCGTCAACCTATGAAGAAGAGCCCTGTGCCAAAAAGGAGCTACAAGCTCAGATTTCATCCCAAATTCAGCCTTCTCTTATCGATTGAAATACTTAAACGTACACACTTAGGCCCATTTGCACCACCACTAGATCTACATCTTCCTCCTTCATACTTATAACTTTGGTAGTGGTGATGGTGGTGGCGGTGGTGAAAGTGATCTAAATTCTCTTTCTCCAGAGACTCGCCTTAAAGTAAAGTAGGATCTTCTTCCATGTTCACACTACAGAATATATAAAATAGTACCTACACTCTGCCTTCTCCTATCTCCTCGAGAGCCCATACTGCCTATACTGTTAGTTTCCTAGCTCTGGCTTTTTTTCTTTCCACTACTTGTCAACGATACTGTACTGGGTTCGTATCCTTGTCTCTACACAACCAGAGAGCCAGCATATTATATTACGAGTTCTGTCTTCCACTAGCTTTTTCCTCAACGCTTTGTTTCATAATCATCTGCAATGGAGATGAAACCGCAGAAATGCAAGAACGCTACAGTAACGACCGGAAATAGACACGAAGAGCTATTACACAACAATGATAAGATACATAAGCATGCGGGGAAGTTATATAGTTTCTTTTGGAAACGTAATTCTCAACTGTTTTTTTTTCTATCTAAAAAAACTGAATGTCGTAAGAGTAACTTAATTGGCTTAGAATTACACAAACTCGGATCTTTGAAACCGGGTGAATGAAATATAAGATGCAACAAATATGAGCAAATTGGTGAGACTGTTTAGGTAGGTAACCGGAGGATTTGAATAGTAAGTTGTATAGGAGGTTTACTGAGAAGTTGTTGTAAGGGTTGCATGAAGTCTAGAGGAGTTGCTGTGAAGGATTTTCTTAGGTATGTCTGGAAAGGGATGAGTTGGGCTTAGAAAACGGTTGTAAATGGGAAGAAAGAGCTGTGGGATTGTGGGATTAAGATCCGGAAAGATAATTTTCATCTCCTTTCCCAAATTTTAGCTTTGAGTCGTTTCCCTTATTCATTCATTTTACTACTATTGCCAGATTACATAGGCAATCAGATAATCCGCTTAATTTTGACTTCAGAACGGAAGCTAGAAATAGAATCGTGCTTAAGGAATTTAACATGGACTCATATCAAGCGGCAGTACAAGCTCGCATATCTTCCTTCCGTTTGGCAGACTATTCATTCCCCGTCTGCACAATAGCCCGACTGGTTCGGAAACAATCTTCGTTTATAGCTCAGCTTGTCTTACAACTTCTTTATGACAGTGTCGTATAAAACTTCTGTTGCAAAGGGGCATGAATAATTTTGCTTGTATGAGATTGTGCCGAGGGAACGCAGGGGTCCTTTTACCAACAAGGAAGGAAGGAAGGATTCGTACACAAGAGGCTCGTCTATTACCGGGTTATAGTCACAATTATTATATCTAAGATGTAAATATGGCGTGAAAATAGGGAGCAAATAACAAAGTCTTACCGAGTAAGGTCAGATCTGCAGTAAGCAGCTGGGTTGTCTTGTTGACTGAACCGTGGAAAAGTTCCATTCATAAGGGCTAATCGGCATACCAGGCTGACAGAGATCTGTTTTTATTCCAACAAAAAATGCATATGAAACAACCCAAGTCGTGTTAGTGTTAAGCCACTGTAAAGGGTTACATAAATAAGCAAAGACATGCTAAAGCCACAAACGGCCCTTCTATTCGTATTTCCTCTTACGAGGGCAGACAGAGCTTCCTTCCCATGTTTTCCCATGTCATTCTTGACATTGCATTAACAGTAGTATGCACCGTTCAAGAGGAGCCGGAGAGTGACAAATTACTTTCCACGCTGTTTTCAGTTCAAACAGCCCTACCTTCTTATCCTAACGAAGGGCAAAGGATATGCATAACGGCTCATGAGTTATTACTTGTGGTGATGAAATTTGAATTTGTAAGGTAACTTCATGAAAACTGCACGAAGCAATCTGCTAGATTTATGGACGAAAGGATGCGCTCGTTGTGGAAGCTTTCGTTTACACACTCCGTATTTGCTGCGAGCATGAACTATCCAGGACAATCACACAGGAAGCCTAATTTACTTCGGGGACATTACTCCGATTACAAATGACCAGATCTGCGGCCGAGGGTTAACGATCCAATAATTAAAGAACAACTTGGCTGAATTACTTGAGGCGAGTTTCAATCTGAAGAACAAATAATGTAATGGCGTCAGCCACTTTAATCTCACTCTTCTTAGTCATCTAATCACAAAGCGTGGTTACGTTCGCATCGAGAGTAGGTAAACTAAATGCGTCTATACTAGAGACTATGGGATACCTGATCACCTGAAAACGCTCCGGCTCTAATACTAGACTCCCAACACAGTCATGGAAAAGCCACCATCATCCCTTCTAGGCTTAGGTTTGGTTTAAGATGATTTCGTCGAAAAGGAAGGAAAGCTCATGTTCTCCCCCTTGAAATTGCTACGATATACAATAAAGAAGACGGGACTATGTACAGCCAGCAAGAGCGACTAGAGAAAACGATCTTTGGGCCAAAATAAAAAATTAATCCAAGTAATAAAGGGAAACTACGGGAAACCAATCCAATTTCATTCCAGTGATCCATAGCATGTACACCACGACTAGTACATACGACAGAGACAATTCAAGCATGTACACTACAAGCTTTTGAATCCTCGGAAGGTATGCATGTAAGTGGAAGTTTATGTATGTATGAAGACATTGAAGACATACCAAAGTCATCATGAATGTGACTCTGCGTCTCAACCGCGTTTGGCTCTGGTCCTCCGCTTTGGTCACCAACCACCTGGAAAAATAAAGAACTCGTTAAGTTGTATTGGATTACTCTTCTGCATCACCACAAGCCCTAGAAACAGAGAAACGCGAGGAAGTTAAGTGTTTCTTAAGATGACATTTCGAGTCAAGTCACTCCATCGCATCATCAAAGTCATCAAGCATTTATTTCAATTGGATTCCACCCAGCAGAAGTCAAAGTGAGCAAATTCAATTGCTTATGTCAACTTCTGACAACATTCAGCAAACCTACCAGCTTTTTCCAATTCACAATTTCTTTCAAGACGACCTCAGACTCCGAGATATATTTAATAGGAACGACTCCCACAACCTAATGGGTAGAACACACACAACAACGGACAAACAACTTTAATAGACTCCTTGCTTAGGCCTACCAAACCTCCTCCGGTAGTTTCGACTATCGACGTTGTACAATTGTCTAACCCTAAAGGAGCGTCCTTTTACGACGGTACACAGCTTCCTACATTGTAGATTCCATACACTTACATACAGCGGATTCAAATACGGAGAGATGAATGTTCAGCTTTGGTGGTAAACAATTGCCAGAATTCAGTCATAGTCTGACACGACATTCCTAGCCTAACGTCATTAGATAATTTAAAGCTCCGATTATGATTCCTAAAATGCCGTTACCACAAGAAACATGATACACTTGAGACCTATATGAGAGTAAAAGCAGACATTTTCCAGGAAGCTCGGTTTGAACGAAGACCTTTAGAGAAATTGGAAGGACAAGTAGGAGAGCAGCCAGCCAGAATACTCCTCAAGTCCTTTTATTAAACCTACATGTTCGTTCTCCTACAGCATCCGAGTGGGTATTGCTTTTTCAGAGAGGAAAAAGCAACTTTGCACTGCCTGCCTACCTCCCCATGTAGTTTTAATGTTTACTTGTCCACAGGGAATTCAATTGTGTTACAGCTCCCTTCCGAGAAATGCCCTCAGAATGGGCTAAGCTTGGCTAGGTCATCATGTGAAAATATGGATGGTAGGATAACCTCACCGCAAGTACCTCTTCGTCTCTATATGAAGGAAACATATCTAGGACCACACCACCCGCATCGCCTCAAAAGCATAAGAAGTAACCAGCAGGAGAAAGTGGAGACAACAACAAAGACAGCTAGGAAAACTTACAATCAAAGCCCAAGGAATGGGAGTGGGAACTGGAGGCCCTCAAGAAAGGAAATGAATGCAACAAAGCGGTTGAAATGTCCGCGTGGAAATGAAAGCCTCACTGCAAAATACTTTCAACTGCCTTAATTCTTTGTCAAAAATATAATGCTTACTTTTAGGCACAACATTTTGATTCCGCTCTCATTGAATTCCAGTTTAGGATACTTAATTAAGCGAGACCACGGAAGAAGTTACTACGGCCCCAGAATACCTCCTTCAATGCCCAACTTCCACCCTTTTTATCAACTGACTGAATACCCGGAGACCGTCCTACAAAAAACTTCAATAGACAGCTAAAGTGCATTGTCCCATTATTCTTGTAAAAACTCACAAGTTGGTTGCAATATGAAGTTTGATAAGCGATACGTCATGTCACTCTACAAGAAGGAAAATATTGCACTTTGTTCCCAAATGGAAGCATCTTTCTAGATATTCTCTACCTGTGAATTTTTTGCAAGCTGCTTGCAAACTTTTTATCTATGAGCTTAAATAATTTCTTGTCCAAAATACATAACGAACCGTCAACCCTGCTGGCTTGATATCTGAAGTCTGCAATGGAATACCCTCATTGTTATTATTTTCTTAGCTACAGTTCATAGTGAAAGTTGACGGACGTCATAAAGGATAAAGATGAAAGATATGGTTTTCTAGTAGAGAACAATGCAATTAAAATAGTTTCCCAGAAAACAATAAACATTACTACATTCTAGACTAGACTGCTGGAGGTGGCGGTAACGGAGCTCACGAAAATAGATTTCCCGGATTTTTAAAAGCTATTCCGGCATCATTCAATCGCTTAGACATCAGTAGGCAGTGGCATGCAAGTACCGTGACAATTGTTAAATATTAAATGTGCAAAGGCACTATGGGAATGTACGGATCCGGCAGCAGTCAATCACCAAACTTATTACTTATGCATGTACGACGCAAAGAAAGCGAGAGGAAAGTTTCAAACTCTACGTATGTTTGATATACTGACGGTATATTGCATGCCATCTAAAGTGCCCTACTAATGAGTAAGATAACATATTTCCTAAAACCGTTCTGGTTGATACTAAGAATGTGGATGGTAACAGAGCTATTTTTGTGGCAGATAGGAAGACTTCGGCAGACGATTTCCCCTTAGTATGAAACATCGAACAAGGTACGTCAATCAGCTAGCCGAGAAGTTTCCATGTGTATTAATGTATTTCTATTTCAGATTCAGCAACTAACTATCCAAGGTTGCTACTCAGGATGTCTAGGGCCACCCGGTGGGTTGACTTAATTACATTTTGAATAAATGAAAATGAATAGAATGATTGGCAGGTGTGTCAGGACCAGGAGCAGGGCACACAAGTTCCTTGAAAACGATGGAGTAGTTTCACTCCCTTTTCCAAAGTTACGTTCAGGTCCTCCAGCTTGACTGGCTAAATACGTAAGTAAACTTCCACCCCTGTTTCTGAGCCATGGAGGAAGAAGCAATATACCGAAACCATATGGCTTACCGTTTAACAACATTCATATGTATGTACAGATCGTACAAAATATTAATTCCCATAACACTGATTCCCGTCTCTTTGGCAAGCATTGCGGTGCAGCCAGCCAGTCCAGATGCAATAATCCCTGGAGTCAATCCATAACTGTAGACGGATGTGGGCACCTTTTGAGGAGAAAAGGACGACGTACAGGAGTACGAATGTCCTGAGGAGTCTGTCGATGACTCTCCCTCAGAATCCGACATTGTCTCCCGGCTATTCCTCCTTTGGAGGGAGACAATCGACCTGAAATACCCCAAAAATATGGATTCCATTAATAAATTGCATTTCCTTGCTCTGTATTGCATCCCATTACATTTCATTTTCATCCACTTAGGTAAGTGGATGACCCGAAACTCGAGTCAAATCACAAAAACCTTGCTTTTTTACCTTAAGACGCTTCTTGAGCACATGAATGAGTCTTCTGAGAATTACGACTTACATTGACTTGTTGGTGACAAGATGACTAGAAGCCAATATTCAATTTATTTATCGCGTCTTTTACGTATTTCTTGGAAGACACCATCCAACCCATCCTACTCCTGCTTTCTTATTTAACAGCTTTCTTAACCTGTGACTGCGAGCTCACAACAATAGAAACTATGTACCAGAGGAATTTTAAATGCTTTCCAAGTTACCTTTCCTCCCTCATTTATTTATGCAACTCCAAATTCCTACCTACCTTCAAAAATGCTGTTCAAGAATCTGGAGCTTGTTTTAATTCTGACTACCCTGACATCGTCTTAAGACAAACTGCTCTCTTTTTATATTGCATTACATTCCCAAACGTGCAGGCCTGCCTACATACTCCAACTACATTTATGCATTTACTGCACTACAGTATAAATATAGGCGAGGCATTTCCATTACTTCCTTGTCTAACTCTCCTACACAAGAGACTAGTGCACCGGAACTATGGAGCATGAGGAAGTCCCTTGAGTTTACGTCTTTGGAATTTAAAATATTACATAAAAAAACCAACACGTTTTTGCATGGCAATGACTTTCTCGTACTTGGTGTAATTCAAAGATTTCACTTGTTATGGACAGGTATTTATTATTTATTATTTCCTATCCTTCTTCCAACACATTTTTCGGGTAAATCTTGTAATCAATTGCAACATTGATGACAAAAGAATATTTTTGAGACGACTAAACCTAACATTAAGACTTTACGTCGAGGATTTAAGTTTAGATGGCCTGAAAAAGGTCGGAGAATGTTACGACATATCTACATATATATTATAATAGAAAGACAGAGGTGTTAAAAGGGAAGAAAGGGGGACTTACTTTGAATAAAGAAGGAAGGAAAGAAGCATGAGGAAGCATGCCAATGCATCAGATCTCCCAGTGATCCCAGCAACCTATAATATAATATTATCCATTAATTTGCATGATTACACTCTACTGGAATGACTGCCACCATATAGCATCGCATAGCAAATGGAACCCAACCACCAAACAAAACTCTTCTCCTCTCCTCCTCCAAGCCGAAGTTGAGTCCGCAGAGAGTTCTGTCTTTTACTAGAAGAGGATCAGACGAAAGGAAATAAATGGAGACCGGCATGTGTAAATAACTGAAGTTTGCATCAGAGGAAATGAGGACATCCAGCATCCTCATCACTACCATCATCATATCACGTCACGCATCCCATCTCCATCCATTGATGACGGATACGCACAGGATGTTCCCTATAATCCCTTTAAGCTTTAATCAACTTTCCTTAGATTGAGATGCTAATCCAACCCGGATCTTCTTCTGTCCTGTCATTTCGGTCTGTAAGGATTCAGCCTTCCAGTTCTCCAAGAAACCTTTTTCGCAAGAGAAATGTATATCCGAGTCCAGAGTACTATCCCCTACTTACTTTTACTATGGGCATTGTATTCCTACTACAAAAGCATATACATTGTAAACACTAATTTGAACATAATACTAAAAGTGGAAACTCCTCTCTCCTGCTTTAATCATCCCAGAAGAGAGAGGGACAATGACAAGAGGCAACAGTGGCATAAACGATCCCTGCTTTCTCCACACTTCACATCCTTTCCCTTACACAGTTGACAGTGCACATGTATGGATTTTATTAAGCACGACCTTTTTTACCAGTGCACTTAGGAAATCCGTTTTCAATGATAACTTTCTTCTTCCTTAAAATAATAGGATGGAAGAGGAGGAAACGACCGATCTCACTTTTTGAGTTCCTAGCCTCACTAATGCAATAAGGAAGAGAGAGAGAAAGCGAGAGGGGAAGTCTCTGCTGAATGGAAGATGGGATGCCGAGGGATAACAGTAATAATAATCATAATAATAATAGCTCAAGACATCCCATAATAACATAACCTAACATGCCATAATGGAGATTATTATAAACATACTTATAGGTCATCAAAGTAACTCAGGGGTTAGGACTCAACCCTTCTCTCCCATCTTTGCCTATAATAATATCCAAATAACACGACTTCTTCCGACAGCTCCATTAACCTTGAAACCCTCCCTTGCAGAAAAACAATACAATATACATATATCCAATACAGCAGTTAATGATGACTTATGCAGTCATTTCAAGTTTTCCACAAAGTACAAAGCGCACTTATCTCGATACCACAAAGATCAGGGAGCAGACAATGCCATAACCAGGCGAAGGAAATGATGAAACCCTTTTTTCCCTACCCACATTGTTGGTTACTTGGGGTCTGGGGTGCATGAAATGTTCACTTTCTTTAATGTAAATACGTAACCACATTTCAAATCGTACGACTGACAAGACAATGTGGCACCTTTTCTTTCCAAATACTTAAGATAAGGCATTTCCATAGTCTTTATTGCTCTGCTACTTGCGATAACTTTTTACTGTAATTTTTTTCCAGCAGTAACCAAATCCGCTCTATTTCAAACGCATCCTGACATCCTTACTTGAGGAAATTGTATTTACATTCCAGCTACATGAAGGCTCTACAAGCCCAGGCCAGAGTGTCGTATTTAGTTAATCGAGGGCTTGCGACATTTTTTGTCTTACAGATGAGACACGGGTTTTTGTTTGGTGGTTGGTGGTATCGGACAGCTATGGAGTCTACACATATTAAAAGTTAAGAGTCCCAAATAGGAATTTCTTTTTAGCATTTGAACAACTAGAAAGTCAAACAGAAGGAGAGAAACTTACGGCTTCGGTGTGGACCGGATGAAGGGCGAAAATGGCACTTGCGGTGAGAGAACTGACAATCTTCATCCGAAGAACTTGAAGACAAACAAAGAACATAAGAACGGAGACGAGGGCATGAATCATGACGTTTGTGGCATGGAATACTGTCGCTGACAATCCACCAGCTAGCCAGTAGTTTAGCCTGTGGAGAAAAAAAAGAAGGAAATACTGAGAAAGACATCACAAAGACAACAAAACACATCCACATCAATTAAATTACTCACTCTGGGATTGAAAAACGGGGACAATAAAACCCAACCACATTCCATCCTACATCCATTTAACTTAAATGCCCTTTATACAGGGTCTCTAGTGTATCTTAATTCATTGGACAGTCGTAATTCCTAACCCCGTCTTTCCCAACTTCCTCCAGCCTCTACGAACGGCCATCATAGCTCAAAAGCCTTCAAAGACCTTCAACCATACTGAATGCTTTATTCCAGTAAGGAGAGATTAGAGGTTTCGAGGGAACCCTGTACACCGAGGAAAAGAAATCCTATCTGGGTTACATAAATACAAAAGACATGAATAAATACTGGACGTTCCTTCTTTTTATTGTCTTATGTCTCTCCAGCCTTAAATCTCTCTGAAGAGAAGGTCTATTTCAGTCTACATTTCCGTGTGTACGTACACTAGAAGGGAGTAGGGACAACTCCAACAAAAGCAGTGACGGAAGACGTTTTCTGCAAAAAAGGAATGTAGGACACGACGATGACAACTCCTCCCTTAATGACATGGACAAAATCATTAAATACGCTTTTCATGTTCTGCATAATGATTGTATCTATCCCTTGTGGCTTTGTGCAGATAGGTGTGTGTAATCTCCGTAAATTCGGCTAAAGTAGAAATCCCCGTATTTAGGTTGGAATTAAATAAAACCTATCCAATCCTTGCATGTTCTTCCATTTTGAAGTCGGACTAACAGGCGGACAAGTTTAATGCCATACTTTAGCAATGACAATATAGGTGACAACAGGAATACGAATTTCAGATTTGAGAGGATTGATCTTATTATGTAATATATAAAGTGTGTAAAGTGTCGAGCTGAGTTCCGAGTTCCGGAATCGATACGGAGGAAATCGATTATGAGAAGTTGAAGTTTGCTGGAAACACTCGAAGTTATAAACTGGTTTGAGAGATTGGGGAACCCTGAAAGCCCTCACACAAAGTCTATGAGGAGAAATAAAATCAAGAAGGAATCAAAGCTGGATCATCCTTGTAGTAGTAAAAATCTGTATTATAGCCACTTTGCGACCAAAACACTTTGAAACGACAAAACCCCAAAGGAGAAAGGCAGGGAGACAAGACAAGATAAAACAATCGTAACTCTCTGCAGGGAGAAAGGAGAGTTTTTTAGTCATTTTTTCGGAACTTTTTCAGGACCACCACCACCACCACCGGGCTTTTACTTTAGGTTATAGAGGATGTACAACAATCCCTTTCATTGGTTTTTCCTTTATTATTGACCGGCTTTTATTTACTCCCCGAAATGAAGTAAAGGAAGGTTTGGAAGAATAGAGGAGGAAAAAGTGTGCAAATAAAAAACAGGGCTAACAATAAAACATCAAATATTTCTGGGATTGACAGGACAGGAGGCTTTGTGCGAGGCTAAGTAGGCATTCAGCATTGGATCGCGTCGGTTCGTTAGCTGACTGCTCTGTTGAATGCACCAACTACCACCACCACCACCACCACGGTCCCTCTCATAATATTCTGGAAGAAGGAACGGGTATTTAGCTCCCACTCAAGTAATCGACTTCCCGACGAACATTCCAAATTACAGAGTGAAAGAGTGCTGATTTCCTCCACATTTTACCTCCTTCTTCGGTAATTTCCGTCGTAACTTTTAATGGCTTAAGCCATGTCGATGTCGAGCTCCTAAAATTAATACATCCAGAGGCAGAGGTCCATGTGCACATACGTCTCCTTTACTACGAAATGTCTCCCCATTTCCACCACCATCACCATCCTTTATGGGCTCTCCAGCTCTTCAAAACCTTTTCCCATTTTTCTCCCAAGACGACGGAGTTATTGCCTTTTGCATTAATGACACGTAATTATGCCCAATGGCCGTTTCTTCAATTTTCCCATTTCCTACAGTTTATGTTCCCCTCTTCCTTTAGGAACAGGAACAGGCCGAACAACACGGATCCCTACGCAAGGATATTTCTTTCCAATGCTAATTTCATGCATAAGCATCCTTTCAAGGGAAACATGTTTAGACGATACATTTTTCAAAGCCTCTCTTGCCAATTGAAGAACTCAAGCCTCTATACCTTGTATACATGAGAACCGCTTCCCTAAACTCAGCTCTGGCTTGCCCATTCTCCTCAAGTTGGGCAAGGTAGTCAAGGAATATAAATTAAATAGTGCGGAGGATGTCATCCCGAAGTGTCTTTCCATTTATTCTTCCCAGTCACCTCGTCCTGTAGGATTGAAATACAGAAACTGCTTCAGGAGCAATACGGTACCGTTTGAGCAAGTCAAGCAAAATGATCCATATTCCCTCTCCAAAAGTAAATGATATTATTGGAGGAAGTACATAGGACCCACTTATTTATTTCACTCCACTGACTTTGAGAAAGTTGTCTCTCTTTTTTGTCCTTTGCCAGAAAGCTGGGAAGCGGGTAGGATTTCTCCTCTCTCCAGTCGCATTCCTAATATCATTCCCGCTCCTACTACTCAGCCTCCTCCACCGAAATTCAGTCAGCTAGGAGGATGAGAAGTAAGTAGCAAAGGGCCGTATGGTACACATGACGGAGGGAAAGGCACGAAGGAAAGTTCACGTGGTGAAAGCTGACTCCTACTCCTATCGTCTCTCATCTTCTCCAAAATATCTATCCGGTCTAGAAAGGAAACGGCAAACACGGCCTGTCACGATGTGTACACAGGCCCATGTTCCGAGATATTGTGCTAAAAATTCCATACCATTCTCGAGATAATCCATAGCATGGCACAACTAGCTAGGGAAAGTGAAAGTAGGTATGGTCCACAGGGCTTTGGAAGACTAGGCAGTAAATTTGCAGTTAGAAGTCAGAAATTGAGGCTATTCACTGTACACATAGAAGAACAGACGGGGTAGTGAAAGCAGGTTGCTTTTCTTGTACTGACCGCAATGAAATTCCCACACAGAATCAATGACGGTCCGTATACAGGAAAATCAGAGCCTATGTACTCCTTACATACTTGCATCGTACATGTGCACACTCTCTTCTACTCCTCTGTAGTATATATTAAAGTGAAAGCACAGAGGCAGTAAAGAGGAGTCGGTGATGGTGTTGCTGGTCTTCATATGAAAGTTGAACTACTGCCATACTAACTTTTGACAATAGTTTACAACTCGTACGAGCTTCTACTTCTAATATGAAATAAAACGTACGGGCCTTCTTCTTCCTACCATACGACTACCACCGTCCTACCACCACTACTGGCCGTATTATGAAATGAAATGGTTAATGGCTAGACCTACTACGTTGGACTATGTATGAGGAGTTGTGGAGATACGCTGGAATTCGTATGGATGTATCCATTGGTTGGACTCTCTCCTTTCTCTGTTCGGATGTGATAACAGAATGACCACCACATTTCATCCCAATTGCCATTGCAGGCACAAATCTATCCACCGGAATCTAGCCCAACCTTTCTTCTTTGTAGATGCAAGGAGGCAGGGAACGGACCCACCGCCGCATGGAGATCGAATAGGACAGTGTAATGCAAGTGTATGAATCTATTAGATATATTTTGTCTCTATCCCACAGCCTTTTGTATTATTCCGTTACATTCATATCTTTCACCCCTTCACTTTGGAAACCTGTGTGAAGGGAGAAAAGGAGTCGTAACCGTAACTTGGCGGAAGTCAGCGCCGTAAAGGCCCCTCCAGAGATGTAGGCAGACGTTTAGTTGAGTCCCTCCAGGCTTCGAGAGTACGGTACTGAATCAAGACGAAATATTTGATCACGATTGGCCACCATTACTATAACCATTAGATTGGACATATATATTTCTACGTCTTGTCCTAACCCTTTGATGACACTCGTCGGCAGCAAGCAGAGTCCAACCAAACTCTGTGTGGAAACTTACCTTGAGGCAAGTGAGAGCTAGACGAGGAGTTTTGTAAGATACTTTCCCCGTAAAATTACGTGCCTTCCTCCACTCCCGCATCAACTAACCGAATCTCTTGTTCCTCTGGAAGAAAAGTTTCTTTGCAAAAAGCCTCCCATCCTCCTGGCTTACTTTTTTCTACCCGTTTGTATGAAGAAGGGAGACAGGTTTTATGAACATGACTAGCTACATACATACAGTACCAGGAAGAAGTGCATCAGACTCACCAGGTGTGACATGGAGAAAGTCTTTAAAAGGAACGTTATTTAACATTTATTTGGGAAAGCAGTTCAAGGATGCGACTCTGAATAAATGTCAAGCTGGAATTGAATGAATAGGAATCTGAACCTCCTTTACATTGATGTCAGGCAAGGACACGCACTTTCTGCAACCCTTTCGCAGAGAACCATTTGACGATAATCTACATTGAAGGAGGCGATAACGGTTTCCTTAATAACAAGACGATAAGGACAAGGCAATCGTCTATAAAGTCTTATTCTTTTGGGAGCCCAACTTTTCCTCATTATTTTTAGACTCCTCTGAGAATACAGCAGCTGGAAACGGAATCGGTTTCAGTGTCATGAGGGAGGGAATACTTTTATTTGGACTTTCTTTGACATTTGATTTCAAGGAAAAATAAAACTCCATGTGGGTCGCCTTATTTCTTGGAACATTTATTTCCCTCGGAGGGTAACCATTCAATTTCCTCATGGACTAATCCATAATTTCCTCCCTTTTAAGAATATTACATTTTTCCGCACCGTACTTCCGTCACTCTGTTTGAATTAAGGCCACCAAGGGCTTTGAAACTTTATGGAATTGTATCCCTAATCTCCCATATGAGTTAAACTTTTTAGTTAAACTAAATGAACGGTATGTTTATGCAGATCAATAATCCATGTAATTTCCTCCATATTTCAAACTTTACATAAGTAATTCACCTACTTCAATTTCTGATGCTGTAGAAGGAGGAGGAAATCAATAAGAAGTAATAATCTGATGTCCTGAAAGGAAGCCAGGAGGAGTTTACTCCGAAATAAGTATTTCATCCGTTTTGTTCGGATACACTCCAACGAATTGGGAAGATGTTCATTGAAATACATCAATTGGATAGCTTTTGAGCTCCATCATCATGTTCCTGAAGTCAGAGGAGGCCGTTGATGAAAGGCATAAATGGATCATGAAGTCTTCAAAGAAATAGGCTGGTCATTATATTTTTCAAACTTCCTGTAGAAAGGATGGATGGAATGAATGGGGAAGTTTAGATTAGTGAACTGGAACTGTTTGCTCGGAACGGCCAGTATGTTCCTTCCCTAATGAACTTGGGTTGGTGGAGGCACAAAAGTCAAGAGAGCTGGGGAAAAATTCCCTTTCCTTACGAAAGAAATCCAGGCTGGCAGAAAGACCACATTCAATTCAATTATCAATAGGCCATGTAAAATCCAGCCAGCTTCCTATATTATCCTCAAAAATCCGAATTCAACCATCATTAACCAGCTCAACATCATCCTCTCGGATTCTTGTCTCGTATTTTCTATACATATTGACATCTAGTTCTGCTTCCCATTCAAAATCTGCTCCAGAAATACCCACTGGTCATGGACGTTTATAAGCAGTCTGTATACACCAATTTGCAATTTCAACATACTGACCTTTTCCTGTAGTTACATTTTGTTAACTAAATAATTAAACATTACATTATGCTAGACGCCCGTTTTGTATCTCCTACAGTATGCTAATCTCAATGTCCCTTTTGGATTTTAGCTGTCCTGCTTACTCTGCTAATGTCCCACTGCGACCCTCAAGAGTCAGCTTAAGAAATAAACAAAGGGGCTTGCACTGTTCTCAAAACGTTATACAAAAGTCCAATTTCAGTGTTAAAAATGAGACACACAATTCATAGATTCATTAGCACTAGTTTATACTGCTACTTCAAAAGTATTAGAAAAGTAGCAAGAAATGTCGTCTACTGATTGTGGCTTGACCGGAGAAATCTTATTACCCCAACCATTTCTTTCTTAAATGGTACAATGATTTTTAAGGAATCCTTGACTTCGGACTAAATTTGGGGCGGATGTGAGACATGAAGACATTAACTTATCTCCCCCCCCCCAACAACAAAGAGTTAAAGCCTTTTTTAATATGCAAAGCAATTACTAAGTCCGTCATAATTATAAGAGCACAGAATTACGGCCAGAGCGGTACAACTTCTGATGTGTATTAAACTCCCGTAAAACTGTCCACATAATTCCCCTTAATTAAAACATTCCCCACCATAATTAATCCAAATAATCCAGAAAAATAGGCATTTACGTATCAGCTAATTTCTACTTGAAACAAAAAGACAGCCAAGCTTGGTAACCATACACCGAGCTGGAAACTGAAACCTGTGTTTACAAACTTGAAATAAATTGAATGTTGCGAGTTACGGAAAATATAGATTTCCAGCCTGAATGACGGAGGGTGTGGAGGGGGGCTTGTGCGTTGATAAAAGTTTAATAAGATAACTCGCACATTAATCAGATAGGCAAACACAAAAGAAACTCCAGGCATTTTCAACACGCCATTTGCCTTGCACAGAGAAAGAGAGAGAGACAGATCCATTGTGTGCCCAAATCCACTTAAATCAGCGTCTGCAAAGACACTAAATTCAATATTGACCTAATCGGATCCGAAAGACCGAGTGCTGAGGAATAATAATTCATTCATCAACCGAACCATCTCCATCCCATAGACATCTATTATCATTATCAATAATAAGAGAAAGCCTCAACCTGCAAACAGAGTCCCTAGCTACTTCTTATATAACATGCCTATGTATGGGGTCCATGAATCACAAGCACAACACACTCCTCAACACAATCCAAAGTCAGATTCAGATCTCTCCATTCCTAACCTAACAAAATCAAATCCAAATAATTCAGGGAAAAGTCTAGCAATCTCTGACTGAATTCGGATCCAGTCATTAAACCACTTAATTCAATATTATCCCAACCATTGCTTATCACCATCATCCTATCTCTTCTCATGTCTTCAGATTGTGTGCACAAGGGCCTGTACAATCAACAACCAGCAAACGGTTCCAACCAACATGCTCCTTCCATTTCATTAAGCCTTTCAGTATGGATTCCAAGCCATAAATCACCTCCTGTAAAGAGAGGGCCCTTCCTTCTGAAAAAGGGCAAATAAATACCAAGGAATTCGGAACTCCTACCTCCAGCCTTCCACCTCACTCTCAGCCCTATGCACTCCTGGGCTAACCTTTTTCCCGAATCTGACTATTAGGAGGAAGGACGAGTAATTATTTAAGAATCTGAATTAATTATGAATGGACAAGAGGTGAGAGTGAGGAACCTCAAGGGCTGACAGGGACGGGGGAGTGGTGTAAAAGATTCAGAGGGATAAATTAGAACACTTCCATCCCTGTTTAGCCTCATTATTTGTTTATTCAGTCTCCGTATCCACTTCGGTAGTTGAGTCCGACCCAATTTCAGCTTAATTACCGAAACATGACTCTCTCCTCAAGGAAACTTTCCTCATGAACAAAATCAGGAAGGAAGAAGAGTTGAAGAAGCCATTCCCAGCCTTTAAGGACTCACCATCCTCTCCTCCTTCACAGCATTCTACATAATAAGATAATATTAGCCAACATTATATTCCAACTAAATCCGACGGAGGAGCGGACTAAGTAGGCCGAAAACAAGGGCAGTTAAATTAGACAGGGAGGGAAAAGTCCGACTCTAATTCTTACTGGATGATACTGTATGCTTTCCTTCATGCTTTCCTCATTTCTGAGCCTCCTCCCCGGCAGGCAGGCAGGGAAAGTCAAGTATTCTCATTCTGCCTCCGCCACTAAATGATCAGTGATGAGGGATGACAGTGATGACTAGTGATGAGGGAGTGTAGAGCCCGCCTATCTTACTCATTAGCAAATCAGAGAAGGGGTTACCCAGGTAATGACCTCAAACAACCGGTCAATCACACTCTCCGGCCGGCACATTGGAATTCCTCTCCATACCCACTTCAACCTCGAGTTGAAATCAATCTAATTTTGGATCATTTCCTGAAAATTATTCAGTTTTTCATTGTTGTTGTGTTTTAGAAGAAGATTATGGCTCCCCCACGACAAGTCCGGCTCTCGGAAGTCGCTCCGCACTTATAGTAAGTACTTCAAATACAGTGGATTTTCTGATAACTTACAATTAGGTTTAATCAACATTTTCTTAATTTCAGTCAACCGATTCCCAGATCGGATCCGATCAAAGCAATGAAAGTGACCAAGAAGAAGAAGAACGCAGGAGGCGATAAGAGTGAGACGTCGGGAGGCATGGGGTTTTGGGCCAATGTTGGACAAAAGGCAGCGAAAAAAGCCAAGGAGATGAAGGCAGTCACAGGAGGTAGGCTAAGTTCTTCATAAATAATACTAAATAGTGATTTTCCATAATTAAAAATACTCTAACTCCATTTTTTGGTCAATTAGCTGCGCTCCAGAAGGTGGCTACAGTACTAGCTCTACATTTAAAAGAAAAAACGGAAGGTAGGCTAAGTTCTTGAAAAATAATACTTAATAGTGATATCACATAATTAACAATAATCAAACAACTACTATTTGGTTTAATTAGAGGTAGTAGCCTCGGTATCTCGTGCCGTCATTCAAATCGCTACTCCCATTAAAGCCGATCTGAACCGAATATTTCAACCGATGCCAATTAATTGCAACTGCGGTTATCTTCGAAGAAACTACTCAGAAGGACGTAATGAAGACTTACGTATTGGAAATGATAAAGACTACAAGCAAATCTGGTCTTATATGGGTATCGAGTCGTCGGATGAGGAAGAGGAAAGCGAGTGAAAAATTTCAATTACTATTATAAACAACTTTCTATTCGGCAATGAAATTTAAATATATTTTACGTTCTGTGGGGATTATTAAATGATTTTCCATGTTCACTTATTTATCGAAGAACTAGCCTGTATTGATTATTAGACCTTACCTGAAAGTTAGCACGGTGAGAGGACGATAGCTTTTATGAGATAGAGGACTAGACATCGGAGTTCCCCAATAGTCATTCCACCAAAGGGTCCACCATCCGGTGAGTGAATTTGGTCTTACGTCAGGGTTTCGAACAACACTCACAACATCATCATGTACAAAATCCCCATCCAAACAATTGTAGTACACACTCACAGAAAGCACCATGATAATCCCAACCGCTGCACAAACTCCTGTTCTTCTTCTCATTGCATCCTTAGATTCATTACTACCGGAGGCACTGATCTGACTCCTACACTCGAAGTCGCAGGTCAGTCGGTCCCCTTCCTGCCCCTTGCTGGATTGGTGTCGTCTTCGATGTTGGGTATTCTGATTTTGGTTATAATAGCATGATCGATGAGATGGTTTGGTTTTGTGTTGGTTTCGATTATTGTTGTTCCTTGAGGACATCATCGTAGCCCCAGGAGTCCCAATGCTCGTCTTACATTTAGCTTGCGGCACCGACAGCTTTGAGGATCGTGAAGATGAGAAGAACAGCAGAACGATTGACGACAGGAACGGCGAGGAACCTTCTGCTGAATGTGAAGGTGCTGCTTCCGACTCTGTCGACGAATGAAAGGTCGGTGAGTTTCCTGATGGCGAACTCCAGAACATCTTCAAGGTCTGAAATTAAATGAAATCACCGTCAGTCGAGATTACAGATTAAAGAGTTTCGACATAGCATTCCGAACTCCATCCAACTTCTACCACTCCACACTCCCATATGTCCTCTGAAACAATGCATCGCTCCGTGGCAAGCAGACACAACCTGATCCTCTTCATAGTTTCAAAGTCACAGCCCAGTTGAGGTAAGCTCGGTACTAGGATGAAATACTAGTAGGTAACTTCTAATTTACAAAGATTGTACTTTTTTAGAGTTGATGAACGAAGTAGATGAAGGACAGGCAGGAAAGAAGTACGCTCACTACACTAGCTCGGTAATTTGCTTGCAAAACTAATAGGAATAGGAATTACTTTTGAGGTCAGTGTTCATTCATCTAGTCGAAGCGAAGGGTCAAGTTCATAGATTCTCTAATGAAAAAATGTCAAGGCTAGAGAGGTCAGTCAGAGAAATAAAGGACGCTGAGCAGGGAGAAATGGAATAAGCGTGTTGTAGAGAGAAGCTACTTGAAGTAACAGGAGGTTCGGGATCCTCAGCTACACTGTCTCTGGCACAGTATGCATGGACCCTGTACTAAATATAATATTATATAATAATATGATATTATGGAAGGGAATATAAAATTGTGTAGGAGAATGGGAAAGTGAAATTGAAAATTTCTCCAGGCAGTTCTCCTCTTTGTTGTCCTTGTCCTTCCTCTTTGGAGAATTTCTTTGAAGAAGCCCTTCCTCTCCGTCTTATTGTTTTAACATTACTCTCATCTGGAAAATTCAAAGACTTTCTCCTCTCGTTAGAAGGAACTGCACTCCAGAACATACAAACTGCAACTTTCTCCACAAAGTATTACACAAAGCTGGCTATACGTCCTCGGGACCTGACTACTACATAGGGATAGTCTTTAGTCTGTTTAGGAACCAAGTCATTCAGAAACTGTAGAGGAAGAGACAACGGGCTTCTCCAGTCGACTTTGGCAGTGAAATCAGAAATAGGCCTTTCTTTGTCTCCTCTCACAGGGTGTTCCGAAAGGAACTTGGAGTCAGAGGGAGAAGAAAAACTTTAGTTATGAAATTACCCTCAAAAATTGAATACGAGGTTTGCCTTTGACAAAGCTGGAAAACTTGGCTTCAATATAATTCCAGTACTGCAGGACGTTAAGGAATCCCTTTTTGTCACAGAAATGCAATGCAATGGATTTAGCGAAAAACATATCTCTGACTGAACTCGCTTCTTATTTTCAAAATTGAACATTGAAAATACTTCGACCCATCCCATACCCTAAAGATTTAAAAAAAAAGATCGTTTTACAATTACATGTTATGAATTTACACACATGTAGGAGAATTAAGTCAAGCGAAGACTCAGCAGATAAGTTTTGAAAGTCTTACCTTAAAATAAATGTGAAACGAGACTGGATTCCAACAGCTGAGGATTAGCAGCAACCGTCGTTTTGTTTATTGATAGCAGAGATAGGTCCAATTGACAACCGTACCGGCGACGGCTTCTACATACACAATGGGCAACGTTGAACAACTCACGAGTCACAATCCTCTCTTAACCTTAACGTTTCCATTCATTACGCTATTCATATTCACAAATTCACAATTAAAATATCTAGACGAATGATTAAAGTTCAAACCCACTTTACACCAACAGACCTGGCTGATAGTTTTAACAGAGTGGAGGTAGGTTTGGTAATCGTTTTCTGAACGTCAATAGTAGCTTGTCGTTCCTTGTGGTTCACGTCCTTCCTCAAACAGAGGACGCATTGACTCACATTCTAGTACAGAAGTAAATGCAACCATTTGAATGGTTCTTAACTCCTTTCACTTTTACGATCTTCTCTCGTTGTTTGCGTTCTGATTTTGTGTACTTATGTTCTGATACATTAATGTCCATAGAACTTGGTACAGTTAAGTAACAGCCTAAAACGATTATAGCGTTTGTTTTTAGTCATAAATCCAACAGCCGTTAAATTGTACAGGATACACGAAGAAGTAAACATGTACAGGAATCTATTAGGGATATTATGTAATTGAATGTGAAGCATGCAGCACAGAGAATACGAAGAACGAAGACAAGCTAACAAACCATGCAACGAATAACAGCCCTCTTCACTTAAGAAACGCTGAGGTCCTTCAACTTCAGAGTGGACTGTTGTTCCTCGTCATATTCAATTTTAAACCCCCTCTGGTAAACACGAATAATTAAGGGCTTCCAGTTTAACGTTTTACAAATCCAAATGGAAAGGAAAATGCAATTTAAGGAATCCCTTTCCGCCTAGTACTTAAAAACGGTGAAGCTGTTCTGATTAATTTCTCTTTAACCGCTATGCTATTACATAATAATGTACATAATTATACTTTAAAACTACTGTAAGCTACCCAACACGGCTTGTGTAATTCGTAACTCTCGATAATGTTATATAATCCTTTCTCTCTCTCTCTTAATGTGTAATGTTGAGAAAAGTTGAGAATCCTATGTTGTCGTTCTTTGTAGTTTGTTTGTAGTGTGGGCATGCAAACTCGGAGAGCTGTTGAGGAACGGTTCTTTATGGTCGACTAAGCAGTTGGGCCTTGCCTCAGAATGTCTTCTGATAATAATTATTATTGGAATGGAAATAATTAATGGGATTTACTGCGGTTGAATATTAATCACTGGCCTGGGGAACTCTGTTTCTGAGACTTCCAATTTACTTTGACTTTCTCCCACTTTTACATCCCTCTCTGAGCTCCACAGTCACATCTGCTCCTGGGTTCTCCGGTCCAGCCAATATGCCAAGCTGTTCAATTTCCAATTCCCTGTACAATAAAGCAGGAGCGAGCCTTGTAAAGTTTTAGGATACAGACGCTCGGCTGTTTGCAACG
The DNA here is from genome assembly GCA_034695115.1 of Desoria olivacea. Taxonomy (NCBI): domain Eukaryota; kingdom Metazoa; phylum Arthropoda; class Collembola; order Entomobryomorpha; family Isotomidae; genus Desoria; species Desoria olivacea. The sequence continues at coordinate 14,569 of JAQFZA010000048.1, read as the reverse complement.
ACAGGATTCATTTGGGGAAATTGAGGCCACAAATCTAGATCATTTTCCATCATTTACTCCCTCATTAACGGAGATTGAAAAAATTGTTTATTTCTTTCAGAGGGAACCTGCTCCAAGTTCTTTGTGATGAAATCTGGAATGGTTTGATGAAGGTAGTCTGGAGGTTGGGAAGTTGGTAGGATTCGGCTTGGAGATCTTGATGGGGCTTGATGGTCGTTTTGATAGATTTTGATGGATAGAAAGCTTTCTCTTCCTTGAGGTTGGTATGTAGTAAGCTGGCAGGGTTTGTTGAAGTCGAGGAGGATAATTGTGGAGGTAGGTGGAACGGTGAGGAAATTCAATAATGAAGTCTAAGGGCTGTATCACCTTTATATTTGTAGATGTTATCGAGTTAGAGGAGTTTGTAGAGTAGTATTTGGAGGTGAAATCAGGAAATCAGTGAGTTGGACTTAAATTCGGAGAACAAAGTCTGGTGGAGACAATTCGGGAGAAAACACTTGGACTGGAGTCTAAATTGCTGTTGAAATGGATGAGATTGGATTGGATAGAGTCACTACCACAGAGAGACGTATACATAGAGATGCACTAACCGTACAACTGGATAACAGTACAAAACACTTTCAGCCAACAAGGAGCAGGCAGACCTCTTTGATAACTCACGGGGAGACTAGAGGTTACTTTTCCACAACTTTCCTTGATAGATAGGAAGTTGTGGAGTTCCCTGCCTATGTCTCTCTTTTATATTAGAGTCTGCCTCTCTCGTCCTTCCTGTTCTTGGCACTTTGAAACCGAAATCGAGGAAAGGAAGCAAGTTCCTAACTTTTTGGCAAAGGTTTGGCAAAGTCCCTTCGTATTGGTTTGGGGTGAAAGGAATAATTTGTTTCGGTGGTAGCTAACGTGCCTTTGATGTACAGAAGAAATTATGACCTCTGCTCAGCTCGAGTGGTGGAACACTTGTGACCCAATCGTTGTTTGGGCTTTGGCTTTTATATCCGAATTCGGTGAGGAGCTCACACAGCCCCAACCAAGTCTCGCTCTTTCTCGGTTCGGATATTTTCCCTGAATTTCGTCTCCCTGCTTCAGCAACTGTAGTCCTGAGTCTCCGAGAACAACCGGTTTCACAACTGATTGCTCAATGCACGTGGTGCCGGGCTTTTATCCGTTAGGTCTATCCGGAGCAGGAACTCATACTGCACTAACGCAACTCCCCTCCGATGTTACCGTTTTTGTACAGGAACATCTCCGAAACCAAAGGTCCATATTCCCCATCCTTCCTCTCCATCCATATCTCTTCCCTGTATGTTCTTGGCTATAAGGGCTGGAAGTTTACAATGGTGTGCATGTGCCTGTCTTGTCTACACCACCGAGTCCTTCGGGTTGGATACTGGATTTTCGGCTGTTCTGTTCTATAAGATGTTGTATGTGTCTAGAGGTATGAATCGGATGTGTACTTGCTGGCATTTTCTGTGGGATTCACTTCATTTCTCCATCTTCTCCTTCCTTGCGTCCTCGTCTTCTGGATTACTTCTCCTCCACTGGCTATACCAAAGCTCAATTTATTGTCTTGAAAAACTTTGATTTCCCTCTCCTTTGTTGATTTTACGCAGAAAAGTGAAAGTCCTACGTCCATCCTTCGTCCAGTCTTGGTCGAGGGCAGCCAAAAGGAGATCTCTCTTGTAGGTAATATGAAATAAATTCATTCCATCCTCCTGAAAACAAAGCCGTCTCCTGGATTAATGGGAGGAGACGTCGTCGGTCGGTAAGTAAATTTGAATAAAAGAATGAGGCGGACATGGAATTTTCCTGGCAATTATTACTCCAGCCAGCAGCATTGCCTTACGATAGATTGAAGACAAGTCAACATTGAACATGGTTGATCGATCAGGATTCAAGCAGAAGGTACTCTCGGACTACTCCGTCTCTAAAGAGTCAAAACGGATGGAGGGTTGTCGGATCGCATTTATTCCTTTATGAAGCTACGTCTTATATTATAGAGTTGACCAAGACGGAGGAGACGAGTCAGTACCCCAACCGGTATGGTAGTGAATTAGCTGTAGCACATTCATTTCAACTCAACCAACCAACCGTCTTGACTTTCTTTCCTGAGGGAACAGATGAAAAGTCAAGAAAGTTGACCAGGCCAGCGAAATTGTGAGGAAAGGAGCCAGGGAGTTGTAGGCGACCTGGCTCTCCTGACTTCCTGTCCTCAATCCGATTCTCTCATATTATCAGATGACCGAGCTCTTTCTTGGCCAAGCCTTAAAGAGTAAGCTAAGCTGTTAGCGGAGGAACACAAGACTTTTTAGTCTTCAACTCTCTGAATTGAACACTTTGGATTCTTTGACTTAAACTACACAGTCCCCATTTTCTCAGCTAAAGGACTCCTTCCCTCGATTTTTTGGCTCGACATGACTTTTTTTCATCCAGTTGATCAGAGTTCCCTTTCCTTCCAGGTTATGTGTGTGGAGACTCTACTTGAAAGGCAGTCAGCCGTACACAATATTATGTGACTCTTTGAGATGCATATAGCTCAGGCTAGACAAAGAATACGGACGTGGAAAGTGAAAGCAAAAGCGAAAGTCGAGCTGAATGGACAGTCAGTCGTCCACAAATCCAGACATTATTATTCGACCAGCTGGGCAAGACCAATAATAAGGGCTCCATAAACTCCGCATGCTCTACATTACATAAGTGGTCCGGAATTGAGAAACCAGTAATTTTTCTGATGTTTTTGTATGAATTGTAGTTTATAAACCTGGATTGCACTAACGACTGAAGTCACCTGGAGATCGTTAACAATGGTTAAAGATTCTTGCTGAGAGTTTTCAAGAATCCGAGGCATTTAATCCTTCCGTATGAAATTTAGGTAAGGAATTCTACGTATGAATCTCCAAGTAAATGCACAAGTTCTTCCAAATCGCTTCGAGGACTACGAACCGGCTAACAACAAGCACAAGTATAGATGGTGGACTATTACATACTGGATACGGAAGCAATCTCCTATTTGATATCTGGTTGCATGGCCACTTCATTTTTGTCCCTTGTCCAATTCCCATTTGGTCATCTCCCAGACAGCCTTTTTATTCCCTGACTCACTGTCAGATTGAACAATAGACGGGAAGGAAAGGGGAAAGATATTGAGACCATGACGAGATGACAGAAGCTAATCTTTAAAAAACCCCTTTTCAATGAACCCTAAAAAGGCTTAACATAAGAGGAAGAGTGAGACACACATAAGCAAGGGGGACTTCAAATGGATTAGATTTGTCCCTTTTAAATCAGATTTTCTGGAATTCCGAAAATCCCTAGTGACCAGCCAGAAAAAGAGGCTCAATTTGGGGAAAAGTGAACATTACTTCCTCTTAACACCAACGGACTTGGCTTATTGAGTCGTAAGTTCAGAAATAAGATTATTTTGAAATTTCATATCCTTCAAAAACTTCCGGACTCTCTTCCTCTCTCTCTGCCTCCTTCTACTTCAGAAAGATCGACTCCTCCTCTTACAAATGTCTAGCTTGCATTCCTTATTGTGAGAAACATATAATTTGTTGGAAACTCTTAATAAGAATGGGAAAAGATGAGTAAGCCGTACACAAAGGCCTTCTTCTACACAGTCAGTTGGTGATTGTCGTTAGTGAAAGAAGGACGGAAGCCCCTGTAGTCCAATTATCACTAATAACGCTGCTGCCCATACTAGAGAGTGAGAGTTGGGGAAAGTACACACCGTTTCCCGTACAAATACATTAAACTACGCACATGAATTGGAGGCTGAAATGGAGAGATTCCTTCTCCACACGCACACATCACCAACTAATATACAATCCAATACAAAGTACAAGCAGGCACTTGAGGACCTCCTCTCGTTATCTGTACGCGTTAAGTCCTCTTTGTACAGAATTACGGAAGGTAGGATGGGTAAGAACGGAGAATATTGTAGGTATTGGAAGTGGTGGATGGATATCTCCTATAGCCGTTTGGACATGACATATTACACCCGGCAACTTTTACTTCCCTCACAGAACTTGTCTCATTCATTTTGAAGGGGAGATGAGACAAGGGAGAAACGCAATGAGCCTTATTTGATTCCATATCACCTAGGATTATGTCCACGTAGTTCTCGCTAAGCTTGGGCATCCAAGGTAAGTATATATAATACATACGAACGGAGCCGATGAGACCTGCAGGATAATGACGCTAGCTCGCTTCCTTCCTCTGCGAGATAGAATAAACTACATGAATGGAATTCCGGATTACTGTAGGTCAGCACGCACTGCCTTTACCATTCAGCAGACCACCACCACCGGAATCCATCGACAGGCCCTGTTGTGCATCTTAGGCCAAGGAGTTAGTAAAGTGGACACGAAGCCCTGGCCGCTCTACCTCTCTTCTAATGTGATCAGATATTATACAATATAAAATGCAATAAGACGAAGATGCCGTGCAACATATGGGCTGGGAGGACATTAGTATTAGTGCATTAGTGTCTAACCAAAACTTTGTCCTAAGAACATCGCCTCCTATTAGCAACCTGATTTACAGAGGGTGGACGGATGAAGAGACACTTCCTCTTGGAATTACGCTTAGCTTAGCTTGTATAAGCTCTCAAGACGTGTTTGAATATTCCAGGAAGGGTCGAGTCACTGCTTCTTCTTGAGAAAATCGATGTGGTTCTTGTAAACTGGGTTGTATGAAATCGGGTCATTCAGCTGTAAATTCGATTTCCTTGCAAACCCAACCACCAACAAGAAATAATATAAGGAATACTTTCTTCCCTGTAGTATGAAGATAGGGGAGAAATGGCAGAGGATGACTGTTGTAGGATGAGACTTATCTGAGCTGAGAGGTTTAATGACAATTTTCTGATCCTCTCCAAGACATAATGATTCCTACCCATCTGTATATGGTAGTTACGATGTTACTAATATGAGTAACCGTTGAAGGTGGTGGGGGACATGAGCAATTTTCGGAAACTAAACTAATTTGGGGACAGGAAAATGTGTGTAATAGTGTTATGCTGTAGTGATAGGATAGGAGATCTGCTCGAGTACTGTGGATATGTGTGGCTTTATGAGAAAGAGTGTTTGGAGATGATGATGACTTTGGAAGGGTGAAAGAGAGATGTTGTTCAATATAAGATGTAGTAATAGAAAATGAGAGGAGTTCTTGTGGCAAACAGGGACATGTCCATATTAGGAACACGTAGAAGAGGGCCATGGGTTATAGCCTTCCACTTTGACAAAGGAACTCGGAGTTGCTTTCTATTATCTTTGAAAATAAGGGATAATACAATTTGTCAGGGCCTTGTGTGCGGGACAGAGTTCATGTTAAGCCTGCCTTGTCATGTCGGCTCTTTTTCACTGGCACTGAATTGACTTGGATGTTAAACTAGTTGTCTTGTCCAAAGAAAGTAGCCCAAGGTTTCCCCCGTGCAAATCTATCCCGACTTCCTCCTTCTTGCACTCCCACGAACAATCATTCCATGTATTATGTGAAAGTGGTGGCCCCGAATTGATAGAAGACGTTGCCTTGTGTAACTACATTGGAGTAATGGATGTAACGTATTCTTAAGTGTTATGTTGCAATCGGATGAGTCTCTCTGGGAAGAACTCCTCCAACTTCAACCTCTGACAAGGACGGGAAGGATAACAATAATAAAAATAATGCTTTCCCGTTTAGTTTGATTTTTCGGGGTTTCTATAAATCGGTTTTACGAGTTTCCCGACCTTTTATGGAAACATCGCTTCCGAGCACGCAATGCGGCCTGGCCCCAACGCACCCACCAACCAACCACTCGATACCGTCCGCACTATCATTCCGTCGTCTTATGTCTAGCAGGCATTGTCCTTATCTTCCATGTACACTAAATGCATCAACTACTACCAACCAACCCCAGTGCAATGTAATTTAATGCAATCCACACAATTTCAAAAGACTCGAGCGGAAACATTAAGACCCTTTGATAATCAATTCTTCCTTACGCTTAACTACGAAGGGAAACTTTGGACACTAAAATCTATCTCAAACTCCTGGATTTCCCATAAAGTTGAAATACATGGTATACATGTATGTAGAGGTATGTATGTGTAGTTAGTGAAGGGTGTGATGGGTTTATATTGACACTCGTTTGACCATATTGATGCATGGAGGAGTTGGAGATTGTGATTTGTTACTCACTAATGTAATGGCATTATTATTATCATTAGGGTGGAGGTCGGGGAGAAGGAAGTTTCTGGAGGCATGTGGAAATCCATTGGATTCGTGACCGTTGATATGCCGTGGGAACAGTGACAAGATGCATGGAATGATGCATATGGTGGGCTACAATACTTTCGCTTTGCTTGTTCTTTCCAGACTTGGGCTTTTGAATCATCATGGATCATTTTGAGCGTTCATCCCACTCCCATTTCCCAAGGCTAATCTTTGTTCAAAATCCGGGAGTTGGAATGCATTTATTCTGGCCTTTTCAAGGTAGTATAGAACTGCATGTCCAATTTTCTCTTTATGTCCATCCAAACCCTACCCTAGGCAGTTGGGCTGGCATTGTAATGTACTTTCCTTTTCCTGAGCTTATTCATTCCGAGAAGTTGCAAGTTGCATTAACTAAATTCGAACCCAATGTATCCAGCTGAACCAAACCCAAACTCTCTTCCTGTAGGTTAATGCCATAATAGCTCCTGGCTGATGTAGGCAGAGTCACAAAAGGAAACTGCTCACTCAGCCTTGCCCTTTTTTCATTTCCGAGTACAACAACTAACTGAATTCTGGTCTGCATTCTATTTCTATTTGGAAATTTGTAATTCGTAATGATACCCGAGGATGAATAGCTCAAAGACTACCCTGATGCTCTTCCTTGGCACGCTCACTATATTCTAGCCACTCGATACAGTTCGCATCTATACATATTCGGTTTGGATTCAAAACTTGCAGATACAGTCAAAATCGGCTAAGCGAGACAACTCCGGAACGGAAATGTCTGTCCTGCACAAGCGGATTCTCACTTAAACGGTCATTTAAGGAATGGATTAACGAGATTTACACTTTCATAAACATAAGGGAAGGATGCTACAAAACAATGTCTCCAAGTCTGAGAAAAAATTTACCATGAGCATACAGGGGCCCGCTTAACCGATTTTGACTACTGCACAAGTAGAGACTACAAATTATAAAAGTATTGTAATGGTAATTGTGGGTCTGAATTGTTCACCTTTCTTAATGGGATTATTATGGAGGTAAAAGATTCTATTGAATTATTACATAGTGCAGTATGTAGTTAATAATTCTAAGCAACAATAATGCAGATTTTTAGTCATTTCCATGCAAAATGTGTTTACCCTCAGTTGATCGTATGGAAAACTTGTAGCGAAGCTCATTCAAACGTAAACACTATCCGAAAACAGGCTTGTTTGTCCATAATATAAAATCAAATACAAAAATGCAGCAAATCGTATAATGTGCTATATGACATAAGATCTGCATAATGTGAAGCCGGAAAGGGCACCGAGAATCAACCTCTTCCCACATATTATAAATCTTGTGGATACTGTACTCCATGCAACAACGGCGGAAGAAAGACTTTTGTAATCAATTAATCCAACCAGGTTTTGTGCAAAGTGTGCGGACAATAAAATGAGCCATTCTTTATGAAACTGATTGAGTTTGAGACTCAACGACCCATACTCCCAAGTGGCTTTTTTATTCTCCTCACGATGCAATACATTTCCTGTACAGCCCGTACCAAGTCACCTATATGTACCTGATTGTGCATTCCTCTGCCTCCGGGTGATTTTCCGATACTGGATACTGAAATGTATAGTGGACAAATATAATTATACAACTGGCCTGGCTTCATCAAACTACATGAACTGCATCAAATAGATATGCACGGGATCCAAATATTTATTAAATTTAACTGGCAATTTTGATCATTTAGTAAGTTACTACCATTTCACATTTTTATTGTAACCCCAATAAGGACGTCCGGAAGTTAGAGTTGCAATCAATGTTATTTTCTATTCTCGTCAACATTTTTGGGAGAAACAAGCATGTGTATGAATACCTGGGTTGTGTGGGTGAAATTTCAAGTGAAAAATAAATAAAAAATATTTCATCAAAAATGAAATATAGAGATAGTTGAAAAATGAAAGATCAAACCTTCAAATTTCAAGAATAAATTTTCATTGAAACATGAAGGGAAAAAAATAATTTAAATGTAAAAATCTGGACCGTGGATTAGAGTCGGTTTACTCAGACTTTTAATCTAGGCTATCGTAGTTTTGTCAGTCATGCCACAAAACTGTGTTCACGTTTGATTTTTGATTTTTCATGTTTTATAGGGCCTTAACAGCCTTTAAAAATAAATTAGGTATTCATTTTTCACATTTTTCATGAGAAATGGAAAATGAACGTTTTTTTGAAAAATTAACAACCCTGATGAATCTGTTTTTTTTAAAGTTTACCATATAATGAGAACAATTGGCTCTAATCATTTATGCCATCCGTTACAAAACGTACTGCACACAACACTCAGTAAATAAATTCCTTGAATGTAAAGTTCATTTCTTAGATAGGTATGTATCATGATTTGATTCTTATTTGCTCAGCGGTAACGGTAACACTACAACCTTACAACCTAAACTACAGTCGGCGTCGATTCCAGCAAGAAACGGTAAATTGGACAAAAGCTGCTGATTCCGAAAAGGTATGAAGTACTTGGGGAAGTGGAAGAAATAAGACTTCACAAGAACTTCTCAAGATATTTAGAGACATTCACAGATCTCATCTTTTGAATCCAGCTAAGTCTACTCTGATCCCTCAAAATGCTCTTATGCATAGATACATCTTATGTATATGAACCTATCTTTAATACACCCAGATATGAAGTAGCAGCATCGGCTCCAACCAGCATTCCACCTCTAATTCGTATCCTTCAATGGATGAGCATCACACCACCACAACATACTTACCAATTTCCATGGCACTGTAACAAGAAGCTTGGGGGGGGGGCTAACCAGTAATGCCTCTGAAATAGTGACTGGTACTGGTGTGGGCTTCTTTGAGTGTTTGAAATTGAGACGAGTTATCTAGAAAGAAGTGTATTCAGCATTTGATTGTCATATAAATGGAAAGTTTTTTGAATAAGGAGTTTTGCATACGTCGGCATCTTCCTCGACAGAGAAAGAAGGAAGATGATAGGATACGGATCATTTCATATTATATCTAATAACATGATTCCCAAAGGACTTGGTCTTAAAGTCTTGACTACCTCTATCCTCCTCTTACTCCGTGGAGCCAACAAGGCCCGTATTACATATTTGAACCATTTGCAATAACCCTCAATAATATATCCATCCTCTATCCTATTTCTTATTCTCAAGTTTCTCTTCATAAAAGACTTACACTAGCACAAAAGCACTATCAAGTATCAAGAGAATCAAGACTCCTGAGGTTTGGAGGTATAGGATTTGTCAACTCTGCCACCCCCATCATCATCATCATGATAGGATGTGTTTTGCATGGAACTCAAGCCGAACTGGTTTTTTGCAAGGCAATTCAAGCGGCTGGTTTTATTTCCGAAATTTCTTCAAGTACTACATCCTCACAAGTTCAGTAGGAAAATCCAAACATCAAATCAACCCCACCCGACTGCCTCCAGTGCTGGGAAAGCCCTATAATATGTACTACCAAGGAAGAATGGCAATAAAGTCAGGATTTAAAGTTGTGGAAATAGAAATCTAGTTTGCACCTTCTTCTTACAAGGGACTCTTTCATTTCCTTAGTTCTCTAAAGTATTACGAAGGCTTTGTGAATTTGTATTCAAAATTCCAAGCATAACTACGTGGCAAAGGCGTAGGTACCGGCTAAAAAAATTCCTTGCAACCACCAGTCTCCAGTCCTGTTATAATGATATCAACTGATATGAAGACAGGGAAATGACAAGGAGTATATATCCATGTATACGGGAAATATTTACAAACTTCTTGCCAACTTCTGCCCCTTGTAAGGAACCTTTGGTTTGAAAAAAACCTGGCACGCTTAAACTTAACTAAAGGCTCGGTCGGCAAAGTTTCAATATTTCAATTCCATCCAATCCAGACGAAATTCACTCAAAATCCACTGGCAGAGAGAAGAAAAAATCAAGTAAAATGAAGTGATGTCAAGCCAATGCCAAATATGAAGAAGAAGTCAGTAGTCTGAGGAATCCTCTATTTGAAAATAAGGAAGAGGAGAAAAGTTTTATTGTGATTTTTGAGCCCACCCAACCAATACAATCCAATACTTCCCAGACTTCCACACACTTCCCATACCACCAAAAAAAAGATATCCACAAATCCAATAAACAGACTTCCTTCTATAATATTCCTTCCTGTGTAGTGAGACTATATAACCACAATGGAATTGAACTTCTATTGACTGAAGTTTTTTTTTTGAAACTTGAGACTGCACATGGACATGGTTAGGTAGGAAACATATACAACGATCCATGGCAAAAGGGTGTCTTGATCTCCTCTGTGTTCAACTTCTTAAACCGATGGTAGGCATTGTATTCAGTATGTATGTGGATGGGATGAAGTTGGAAAGTCACCTCGGGTCTCCATTTCCACAAAACGTTGGCTTTTGTATTTCATTCTTCACTCGACTCGGGACTTTCCCAAAAATAAATTATAATATGACGATAGAGCCCTAACAAAATATTCTCTTGTTTTCTGGCAGTTATTTTCAGAATTTAATAAAAGCTTCATTCGGTAACATCCTTACCACAAATGCCGGTCATAATAGGAAATGAGTACTGTTGTCGATATGGCTATTGTTCCTTTTAAACTCCTCATATTTATGGTTATCAATGGACTAGATTATGCATATGGATATTGGGAGACAGGGATGAGAATACCATACGCATCCCGTCACCCGTATAGAAGATGCCTCTTAGACTTCCCGAGATCTTGTTAACCGCGAAGCGTAGACGATAAGCCATAGAAGACACGGTGCATAAAGGAAGAGCGGACATAAAATTTCCCCAGAGAGGACAATTGAGTAGTCCATCTCAATCACATGAAATCACATCTGTTCGGAGCTTTTAATTTTTATGCGAGACTCATAAAATCCCCCATTATGTCATCATAACGAAGTAGAAATATAATGAAGTCTCTCCGGCAGGAAAGACACCCGCTGCCAAAACTTCCAGAGAGATCAACTTTCGGTTCATTTCTCTGCTCCACTTTTACTCACCATGGCACATGAAGATGAACACGCTTTCCCCCGTGTTTCATGAACTTCATGTCGTAGTTCAATAAGCATCATTACCCCGTCTACTCTCCTCCTCAGACTCATTCTTGGCTGACAATACATCAAAATGTTTATAAGTAGACAACTGAATCCAACTGGGTTGCTTATGGAAGCAAGTGTATTGAAATTGCAAGAAAGTAGAGCACTGGAACATTGACAAAAAAAATAATAATTTGCACTTCATCGTTACCAGGAGTCGGGACTTCAGATTCTATTCCATAATTCTGTAATCCAGAGTTCTAGACTCAAGATTACAGCATTCTTGTCTTGATGTCTGCAAACCTGCAAAGAAGACAAAATGATGCATGTGCAGCTTTCAATTTCCACGAAATCCACCTACTTCCAGGGACAATTGAATCTACTGTTGGAATGAATCCTTGCAGATTCTGACAGTTTCTTTGCAAGTTTGAAGCATGTCTAAAACTTAACTTATTGCTTCATACATCCTGAATTAAGTCAGTGGAACGGGTGCAGAGTGGCAGGAAAAGTGTCACAAGTCAAAGGACTAAGGACCTGCTGGACCGATATGATCCGTAAGATGTGGTAATAACGGGTAGCTCTGATGTACACCTCTTCCGGAGTCAAAATTCAACATGAGATTGACGGTAATTAGAATTATTATTGTTTGGAAAAGTTGAGAGTATTCAAACTTGACTTTACTGTCTGCCAATCAATCCAAGGGAGTCCCACAGTTTCGGAAGTCACGTTTTCGTTCTCCTGTGCAGAGGACATGCTAGTTGGTGGTATGTCTACCATTTCCCATTTGCTAGAAGTCAACCGAATCGGGAGTTTTTTGTAGGGACGAATAAAATATGAAGTGTAAGTTTATGACGTTCATGGGATATTTTCGTAGCAGTAAAATTTGTACACATGTTTCTCTCGCAAATTGCAACGTGTCTAGGCCCCAGAAGAGTCTAAAAGAGTTTAGAGCTGCCTCTTCTCATACATGTACTTCGTCGTCTCTCTGGCCTAGTCCCCGTACTTTTGTAAGACCATATTTATATACGTATTATACATTCCTTGTATAAATTGCTCCAGTTTACAAAAAAAAATATACGAGAGGAGTGAGAGTGTGTGCTAGTGAAAATATAAAAATGACAAGGAGATCCAATTCTGCGTTATTCATGCATGCATGAGTTTCATAGCTCATCCTCAGCTTATTCCTTCCGTTTGAACCTCAGACGTAGGGCGGAGTAAGAATGTTACCAAAGCAGAGGTGAAGAATGTTTTAAACTTTTCGAAACGGCTACGACCACGTCATCCACAGATTCGAAAACATATCATGCATAGCTGCCTAGGAAGGATTGGTTCATATCCTCTTGTTCCGTAGTAAGTAAACTCAATCCATCCAAATATCTTGGATATTTATGTACGTCTATGGACAGGGGAGTATAGAGGTGTGTCACTATGTCTCCGTCTACAGATTCCAGACTCTGTATTAAAATAGAAAATTGTTATGTGATTCTCCAGGAGGAGGATTTGGTCTTGTACATAGTAGACTGAAGGATAGGAAGGAGAATGTTGGATAATGTTCCGACTTGATCCATCCTTCATGCTCATAGGATGTAGGATTTATGAAGCATGCTTCCTCGTCTTTGGGAAATGAAATCCGCCCAAATTTTGTGAGTCAACAGGTTCTCTCATATTCTCATCTCCTACAATGTCCTACATGGATATGGACGTCTCTGCTGGATAGCCCATAGTCTCACTCTCTAACCAATATGTCTCTGTTTTCCCACTTTTCCCATTAGCTATCGACTCCAAGTTCTTTAGATTCTGGCTTCATCCATAACCCGGAGGACCTAGTTACAGATACCTCATCCTCTCTCCGTCATCATAAGATGAGACGTGAGCCGTACTTTAGTTCGCTACTCTGAATTTGATACCCGCTCAGGGATTTCCATAAAAGGAGTCAGTGAACTTCCAGCTCATCCTTGTTACTCTTACGAAGGACGTACTAACAAGCAGCGCTATCACTTCTCTGATGTTAGTTCCATAACTCAAACCTGCTGGGAGACACACATAAAGGAAATCAAAGGCGAGCTTGTCATCTCTCCGTAACAAACTCTGCTTTCTAAAACAGAGAAAGCAGAAAAAGGGAATAGGGAACATCTGTCTTCACAGATATTCTCTTCAAAAGGGAATCCTCCAATTGTAACTATTCTCCCCGTACTCTTTTATAATTTCAGCCTAAACACCTTTGAGCACTTCTTAGAAGAAGTTAGCTTAGCAGTTTAGGTAGACTCTGTAGACTTTTAAATCAGCCTGAGCCATGCGTGATCCTCAGGATTTACTAGGCCACCCACCTTAGTCAAGAGGTCGGCAACAAAGAGACTGGCTTTAAGTTAAAGAAAGTTATACCCTAACAGTATCCATTCCTTTCAATTAGGAAATGATGATGTACCTAATGGACGTAACTACTAAATTTATTCGGAGTAAAAAAGGATTTCAGCAATCGAGTTTTTTATTAGAATATCAATCTTCACCTAGGAAAATGTTCGGCTGATTAAATGCTTGTTTTAATACTCTTTACGAGTACATAATAGTAAATAATCATAAGCTTACAACTTGCTTGATTTTCGGGAAGTTACAGCAGGTGCCAACTTTATCAAAACAGATATCATTTAGCTAGATAAATTTACCACTGGCACTAATGGTATATACTCGTATCTTCAACAACTTATGATTTCACATAAAGTGACATTTTGTTTAAAAATGTGAAAATTCTTGCTTAAATCCTTTTGTGTAATTTAAGAGATGTAATCTAAGATATTCTAAGACAATCATAAATGATGACGTGGAGATTAAAAAGCAGATTGGTAATGTTTACATGAGAGCAAATTCTATTAGAAATGATTTTAATGCTTGTTCAGATGCTGTTAAAGCTAAGTTGTTTCAAGCGTATCTGTCGTCAATCTACTGTTGCAGCCTATGGGATGTGACCATTATAAAAAGGCACCCCATCCATGCTGCTCATAATAACGCTTTGAGAATTATTTTTAATTTAGATAAAAGATGTAGTGCTTCGGAGGCCTTTGTGAAAAGACGAATTAAAAATATATGTGTACAATTCTGCGAACCTCAGTGTATTCCTTGAAGCAAAGATTAGTTGACACGGAGGTGTTCTTACTTAAAGTAATATACAATGTCCTTTATTAGCTCGCCTATATAAATAGGATTGCGAGCTTATGATCTCGATCTGTCTGTCCGTCCGTCCGTCCGTCCGTCTGACGACACGGCTGGATAAAAATGAACCCCCAGCAAGAGCACACTGGAAGCTTTGGAA
>JAQFZA010000047.1:0-98141 GCA_034695115.1 Desoria olivacea | reverse complement strand
ATTATGTATACTTGCCAAGCCATTATTTGTGCAACGTTAGGCGGCCTTCGGCCGCTAATGAAATCTGCCCGGCATGAGGTATAATTTCCCAATTTACAGATTTATGTTACCTACCCGGAAATTAGAGATTTATCCGTATTTTGTTAACCATCCGATTACACTTTAGATGGTACCAGAGACTATAACCTACCTGCGAGGCCCGGCACGGGCCTGTGGGCCCGCTAGTTAAGCATTAAAGAACGCGAGAGGATTTTGAACATTGAAGATGTGTGGGAGTGATATCTAGTTCAGTTGTTAATTACCATTCAGGATCTTCAGCACCGTCTCCTCATCAAGCTCCTCCAGGATGTCCAGGCAGCTCCGCTCCAGCCTTGCATGGCTCATATCCTACAAAAATCATACAAAACTTTTTACGATCTCGTTAACTTTAAAAAAACCGGATTTTGATGACCGAACTTTCCCACACATTGCGAGACATTAGGCCTGATAGGTTTAAAGGAGGGACTCAAGTCCCTACATACTAACACTAAAATTCACCGGCCTACATGGACTTTTACTTAATTCACTCCATTAATTCAGAGAGAAGGGAAAGTTAGGAAGTAGAGGAATTCGGAGAAGGACGGTAGAACAGTAAATTCACACGCAGTCATACCCACAGGATAATTAACTTCCACATTAACGTCGTTCGCCTTGAATACGCCGTCATAAACATCACATGATCACACCTACCTACTACATCCTTGATCCTTACGGCACAGTAACCCACAACATTTCACATCCCTACACTGTAGGGCCTACAGCATACACATTTATAACCGTAAAGGCTAACAATTTACACGACGCATACAAGGCGAATCCGATGAGGAAGTCATTTTGGTGAGAACGGTAAGCTAGATAATATATGTGACTAAACGCTCCAAGTCATGTCATGTCTTCCATACTTTAAACATAATCCATTCCAACCAATCTTGCCATAGTCTCATTTCATAGACCCCCAACAACGAATGTAAGTTGAAGAGATGAAATTGTAGATACTATACCGTCTACACTCATCCAAAGCCCAAAATCCATACGACTACGGACTGATACGGAATAAGAAACTAGATAAGTGATAGTTATTAGTTTGATGAGTCATATTATATTAAGCGCTTGTGGCACGGGGGAAAGGCCAGTGGCTTGGCGGATATCGGAAGAAGCTGCAGAATGGAGGATATGGATTTTTTCACTCACTAAATACGAAAACGATCCTCTTTTTCTAAAATTGTCTGGACATAAAACTGGCTCCGGTGGCAAGGAATAAAGTTTTATATGAGAAAGCAGATGGGAACCCCTGGCTTGTTTATGACTCTGAAAAAGATGGTTGATATGAGGCTCTTATTTCATAAGTCGGAGGTATAAAATCCATCATCTCCCTCCCTTCTTTACCTCTCATGCCTCTCTTAAACACCCGACAGAACATAGACATGCACAGGCCAGACGTGGAGAAAGTCCCTTTCTCTCAGATTCCTTCAAACTCCCGCACCTACAAAAACTAGGTACATACGAGTACTACATACTACGAACGGAGATGTAATACTTTCATGACCTCAACAACACTAGGAATACTTAAAACATCATCCTATCATGGGCCACCATCACCACCGGCTGTCTCAACTTTCTTTTACACTTTCTCAGTCACTATTATTAAAACGGCTCCTTCAAGACTTCAACAGTCTAGCCCCCCTTGACTGGGCTAGTGGCAGTGGCTCTACATTTTTCATGGCCCCAAACTTGATACTGTCATTTAAAATCCGTAATTGAAATGCATAACGCCACTTTCCTCTCAGAGAGAGAGAGAGAGAGAAAGGTAAACATTTAATGATCTGCTTTAAGCATCCCTCAACAACTATGCCCAAAGTGCATATGACAGGGCCATACCCCTCTAATTCAAACGCACTCCTGGAGTAACCCTTTAATCCTCTATCCTCTTCAATCAAACCCTTCTGAGCCTTCAACAGGCACTTCAAACTTCGAGTACATCACCCGGAGGTCTGGACACTCACACTCTGTCCCCTGAATATCCTGAACTAAGCTAGACGTGTCGGTGGTCTGGTTGGTGAGAGGGACAATTTAGAACTTCAAGCATTTTCACAAGACGGATAATAGTCACAAGAACTGGAGATTGTTAGCAGAAGCCTTAATTCCCCATTTCGAGCTCAGGTGATTGAGGACATGGACAAGTAGTGTCAGTGAGTGTCAAAACAAGGGCCACTGTGTCAGTACAACAGGCACTCTTTGGCTCATCCTGGCTCCTCTGTCAACTACGGCGGTTCACATTCTCTAACATTAACATTTCTCTAACTCTAAGCCAACTGTTTTCTAAATGACGGATTAGACGAGGTTGGACAGAAATTCGAATTCATATCATCACAGCAGGTAGAGTATGTCACACATCCACATTTCCCCATGATACAAGTCGAGATTGAGAGGAAATCCTTATGATGTTCAGCACATATTTACTGCTATGGGTATGGAATATCCATTTCCGACAGGGTGAGACTAGACAGAGCTGGAAGAAAAGTCTGAAAAGGAGAATGGACAAGAGGTGAAATTATTAAACGGTATTCATATAACCTTTTATGATTCCAGCCTCTGAATATTTTATCGGCTGAGTTACTCAACAAAGCCCAATAGTAAAACATATCTGGTACACACATACTTCTAGAGCTTGTGTGTACTTTTGTATTTTAGCTGTACGGGGGGAAAGCCTGCCTGAACTAACACGCAATCAAACACTCCTTTTCGAGGAGTTTGAGTCCTGAATCCTGAACACAACTTTTCCTCCTCTTTGTACAACTTGTAATTTGTAATGCATATGAAGTGGCGTGATGGAGCAAATACGACTAACACCTTCCTGTCCTCAGAATCAATAGAATTACAGTATGGATGAGTTCATGTAGGACAAAGAAAGGGACGACACCGGCCCTGAATTATAGATGATCCTTCTTCTCAACAATTCCTTTAATAAACTGTAAGCTCCGGACCGCCTTCAACTGCTTCAATACATACCTAACTAAATAGTACATAATCAAAAGCACAAATTACTCCCTTTGAAAAACAACGAAGTAACTCCTCATTTCATTCATATCATTTTAACCTGCCTCTATCACAATTATCATTTAAAATTCTAGCCTTAGTCATCACCAACTGACCATCTAATCTATTTCCACCTAAAACACCACGTTCTTATTTTGTAGGAACATACAACAAAAGCTTAAATTACTCAATAAACGGAAATCAAAGGGGTAATCCACACGAAATGTCGGCCAATTTGTGAATGTAGAATGAATGAACCAGAGAGCCCTTTAAGCTTCTCTGAATGACTCGGTCTTTATATGATGGTGCATAAGTGCCAAAGGGTAGATAGCCAGTCTAACCTTAAGGATGCTGCCTCTGCTGCCGTCCTGGCTTCACAGTTTAAGGATGGATGCAAAACGATAGAGAAGAAGCTGGACGGAAATCATATCGATAACTTTGCATCGGGTCGTTACTGCTAAGAGACGATAACTGTCCGCCTTGTGTTCGGACATGAAATTTATAGGCAGTTTTCAGAAGTAAATATTCCTGTTATGACTTTTAGTTAAATATGATGGGGCAACTTCTCAGAAATTTACTCAAGACATTATCATAATGATACTCCACCCACCCAATTCCGTTCTGAAGTCCAGCATATCGTCTGCAATAAATACCATAAATTCTGAAGAATTGACAACACCATAGTCCATCTGCTTCTGCAGAATTGGTTAGTAAGGCCAAACAACAGTTTTCATTACTTTTCAAGATGAATCCAATAAAGCAACCAGCGTCACTTCTCCTTAACCTCCATACGCACAAATGGTGTATGGAGTTCAAGGGAGCATGTATATACAATATAGTATTGTAAAGTAGAGTTGTAAAACTACCAAACTAACAATTTATGATTGTGATTGCGATTATTGTGTTTCGCAAGAATAACCAATGGCTTGGACAATGGACACAAATTACATTCCTAGTTAGCATGATCCGAAAAGTGGCTATGAATCTAAAGTACATGTGTATGTATTTATGAAAAGATGGAACTCAATTTAAGCTACACCTATTATTACACGTATGGTATCCGACACGGGAAAGGAAAAAATGTGTACATTACACCTTAATTGTAGAACCACTGAATTGAACAGAGAATGTTGATATTATTTCCTAACCTTAATAAGCGGTGGAATCAAAGCGGCAAGTCGTTTTCCTTTCAGAGATCGAAGAGCCTCCTTCAGAAGTCGCTTCTTGTCATGCAAATGATGAGTCAACGGATGGAGCTCACTTTCTAAATCTACTTCACTGTCATCCGCACTTTCAGTCTTTAGCCAATAGCCACTTGAAGACTCCAAGTCAACATAATCATCCTCAACGTCTTTACTCGCACTTCGATTGCTCTTAACTCGGTTGTCCTTATCACTGTAGCTCGAGGGCGAGGCCTCACGCCGTCGATGGCTTTGATGTTCCGGGGAGCGCGATCGCTTTCGATTCCGACTGTTACTTCGGGATTGGTTATATCTGTTTGGTAGCAGACTCCGACTCCGGCTCCGTCGACGATTCTCTCTCTCCCTATCTTGACCTCGATGACCAGAGGTGCTTCGACTTCTGTGGCTAATGCGACGTCCATCCCTGCTACTGCTTCGGTCACGGGAACTCCTTCCTGGGCTACCCCGGGGACGAGGTCGTCTGTCTTCTTCTCTGTGATCAAATTTCTCTTGAGGTGGTCGGCCTTTTTGCGGAGGGTGCATATGCTGTGGGTATTCGAAATTTTCTGTTGGAGGGGGATGAAAAGGCTCGTAGTTCGGGTACTTCTTGATAAGGCCGAGGGGTCGAATACGCTCATTCCAGTTATTGACATTTTGTCGATCTCTAAACTGTTCTCTTGAATATGAGTTGGGTTCTCGATTTGAGTATCGCCTGGATTCACTGTGGTTGCTCATTTTTAATTATGTTTCCGTGCATGCATCTAATAAAATCGCTGATAATCTTAAATTCAACTCCTGCTACTACTTAGTACACTTATTCAATTCTAATCCTCTGAGAAAGGCATACACACTTGGCTAATAAATAATTTCTAAATCAGCTAATAGGAATAATCTTTGTACAGGAAAGTTACTAAACAAATGTTCCCTACAATTGGTAAAAATATGAAGATTCTCTTTACCAAAGATCCAAATGTTACTTAACAGGTTTTGTTTAAAAAGTTTTCAGATAGCTGAGCAATATTGGTACTTTTTGATATTATAATATATTGAATGCTAACTGTAAAATTAGAAATTACTAAACGATCTTGAAACACTAAAAATGAGCAACACGACAATGAGATAACTCTACCTAAGCCGGAACTGTTCTCAACATGCAAAGAACTGGAATCAGAAAAATCCGAAAATTCAACATCCACAACGTCTTGTAATCTGGAATTCAAAAACAGAACCATTAAACTTCAGTTTAAGAATTAATTGGGTTCGCCATGTCTCTTATCCTATATTTCATACAAAGTGTGAATGGAACACACAATCACCGACCAATACATAAAGGGGTAAAGCCCTTACTGGAAATGATGGGAGTGACTGCATCTAAGACAACTCCTCAGATCTCCTACTTCTTTTTTTTCCCTTCCACAGCAATTTGGTGTCCATATCATTCTTTTTCCATCCTTTTTGAATAACTGAGTTAAAATTTGAATCCAATGACGGGAACGAGTTCTGAAGTCTGAAAGATGACATTGGATTTTTTTAAATTCACCTCAAAATCAATTCACAATTTCTACTTACTCCACCAGTTTCACAGCTTACTCAACCCTTATTACAGCTCTTCACATTCATTTATGCAAGTCCACAACCGGATAAGATTCATAAGATCGCACTACCTGCAAAATAAGGTAAAATTAACCAAATTAGTTTTAGTTTTCAATCCAAATTCTAAATTCACCGTAATAGCAAAGTGTACATGTAATGTAATTTTATAGTTTAAAGTCGGACTTATTCATCCCCACCAAAGCAAACATATGCCATCCCCCCACCCTATTTAGAAATTCTTTGTACAGTGACTTTACAGACTTTTAGTCCCTTGATACAATCATACAATTAATAAACACATAATAAGCCATTGACCTTTGATCACCTTAGTATGTATGCAGTAGGAAATGTGAAATGAAACCCCGTAGGGTAGACATGCAGCTTATTCCTCGTGTTTTGAGGATTTTGAGAGAGACGACCACATCGCCTTCTAACCCGGAGGGGTCAACTTTCAATCTTCTTCAGTCTTCCGCGACCAAAGTTCAAAGTTCAAAGTTAACTTTGAACTTGTGAGGAGCATGCAGGAGATTTCGGAAATTTCTAAATCGGCTGTAAAAGAGAACAGCAGATTCTCCAAGCTATCTTGACCTTTGACACGGCGGGGTAAGAAAATGTGAGGAAGAATTCTATTTACAACGTTTTCTTGGAATTCTGTACTAAAAAATGTTTAAAGAGTTGGATGGATGAGGAGATGGACACTTCCCGCTAAGAGGAGACTTTGATGTAGTAGTGGGGGCAGTCTGGCCAAATCCTTGGATTCCCCGTCAGCAGAGGGCAATCGGGCCTCTTCATTTTAAGCCACACTTCCATCCGAACTTTCTCCTACTAACTTTCTCCCTACACAACATTCAACGTCTCTTTGTCCTTTTGGTTGGATGTCAACTGTAACGGTTATTTTCAGTTTGGTCGGTTAATCCTTCAGTCGTTAACCGAATCCTTACTCTTAAAAAATATGAATTTTGTATATGCTTTAAACTTTTACAGCAGCAGAGACAAATGAAATGCAGGTTTTAAGGACTGTTTGCTTGTCTTCTTACAACTTCTAGACATTAAAAGTTGGTTTTAAAAGTTGATCTTAAAAGGAACAGAACTCCAGAATGCTCAAGCCGAAAAACCCATACGTATGTTTAAAATGTAGAACAAAGGTATGGCTACAACGTGACCGATCCACTTTTTCGAAATTGGTCATAGGTCATATAGGTCAAATAGGTCATATACAAGGATTTTTGAAACCGTCGTTTCTAAGGGTCACTAAGGGAAAGGGGATGAGCACTTTTGAGCATAATAAACCAAGATGTTACAAATTAGTATTTGAACACTGGAAATACTGATCAAAGCGTTAAATTCATCTGAAATAATTCTGTTCTAACATCAGGACATATACTAATGCAAGGACATACTATGCCGTATTGATATTATAGTGTGTGCTTTAAGTGTGTGAAAGTTAGGTTATCGTACACTTTCAACTTTTGAGTTTTGAGCCTTCCTCACAGACAGATTAGTTGAGGAAACTTCTATCGGGAGACAATCTAAAGTCTAGACAGCAAAGTTCACATGTCATTTCTCTTGTAAACATTGGTTCGTAAACAGCTTTTTTTACTTTCACCACTGCTTCACACCATTTCAAACCATTAAAAGCATATTGGTTTAAAATATTAAGATACAGATAGCTAGTTGTGGTAATTACATAGGCTTTCATTCTTTAGACAGACAACGATGTGCCTAAAACCCCAAAGTCCATTCTTTAAAACATCAAAAACACAAGGTAGGCTTATCAATCCGAAGCTTACGTACAATCCGTTTTTTATATAAAATCGGTGTAGTTATGCAACTGGGAATTGACCAACCCTTCCTGTCAATTGTCCTGACGAATTTCCAATATTTCCAACAGAAATTTCCTAAGAAGTTCAATTAGTACGGACGAGCACGTTAATAAGATGATGAGGATCATCTTCTTAAGTAATTTAAATGCAAAATAAAGGAATATATTTGATTGACCTTTCAAAAATCGGTTTGTTATTGATGATATTAAGTTAAGGTAGGATAACTAGTTTCAATTATTTGAGTCATTTCTAGGTTTGAAGACTTATATTTAACGTTGCTTTATTAATTCCAACTTTCGACAACTAACTATAAGGATATGTAGGAAGTTTTAGTTATTTACTGAAGTTATTCAACGTTTTAATGTTAACTCGTAGAATGTTGTGTGTAAAATAATTAACAAGGCGTTATGTTTATGTACTCAAACATTACAAGTTAAGCGAGCATAACAAAAAAAGTCGTTAGTACATATTGTCAAAGTCATCACACGATTTTCATCAGATGTTTCATCATCCTGCTGTATTTTAAAAGGCCTTGATCCTATGATTAGCTTACTGAGGAATATTTAACTCTTACTCGCAGTAATCAACTAAACACTTCATAACTCAACCTTAAAATTAGTTAATAGTTTGTTTAACATCTTCAAATGTTTCAAATTATTCAGCAAGTTCTTGATTGTCTCATAAACCACAGTATGTTTTCAAACCCTGCTTAAGTTCAAAGTGTGGGATGTACAGCAGGCCTTAGGTATTAATTGTAGAGCTACAATCCAAGTTATACAATGCAACGGGTATATCTCTAATATCTCCCAAAATATTCATAGAATTGTTATTTTTAATAATTGGAATGGAACGAGGTAGTCTGTTAGGTGATTGGATTGTTCTCCGTCTGAAATCTGGATGTGTCGATGTGGCTCCTAGTGTATAATAGTGCATACGGAATTGGAAGTGAGGACTAAGCCCCAAAAAAGCTTTCCATATTCAAGCAGACACGTCGGCCTAATTAATTCTAATTAATGAGTAATTAGTTAGTGGGGAGGATTTGAGTTGGTGGGTGTGAGGAATGGCACATCTGGACACAAGGAATATTGCAGAGGGGCCTTCCTTCCTATAGGAATTGGGTGAGAGAATTAAAAGAGGAATGAAATCCTTTTTATCAGGTCGACAATAAAAGTGTCAACAAGGGCAGGGCAAAGAAATAAGTGGGGCTTTAAAGAGCCAGAAGAGATCCTCGTACACAATGACACGTAGCTGTGTAGAGTTATAGCCCACACTACCACACCACCATCACCACCACCACTAAACTCTCTATATATCCATCCCTATGCATGCGAACTAACTGAAGAAGAATGAGTCAGACCGAGTCAGACTGCACTTCCCGAAAACTCCTCAGATTTCCCTTTCAAGCAGAAGAGACTTTCTCTCCGTCTCATTGTCACTTATGCAGCCTCAAAAACCATGTGGTCTTTTTAAGGCCGACTTTCCTCTTTCGTGGTGAAACACGGCCACTATCATCCCCACCATCATCATCATCATCATCATGATCATCATGAACAACAACAGCAGAGGAGAAGGAACAGGAACAACATCCCATAACATAACATCAGCAGCCTCCTCAACCTCATTCACGATTCATTCAGAATGCAGTCGACAATGCCAGAAGATCCATGCAAGACTTTTCATGCATTTACAAGGTTTCAGGACTTCAAAGCAGTTGCATCCATCCGTATGCCTATGCCTGCCTGCCTGATGTATTAAATCTGCAGGGGCTATAAATGCAGGACATGTCATCCTTTCCCTGTTTTTACAACCTGGACAAATGGACAAAAAGGCCGAGGAAAGTGTCGAGTAGGCCTGGAGGTTGTGAAGGCGAACTGGTCAGAAAGTCAGGCCGTGATTTCTCCTCTTGACGATTCGATATGAGGAAGTCAGGGAGGCAGAATGGCTTTGAGCTGTCCGTATGTCCTCCTCTGTCCCTGATGTCATTCCTCTGGCTAGTTCGTCCCTGATGATATGAAATATAAAAATGTATATGATGATAATAATAAATAGATGGGGAATGGGAGGGGTAGAATGTAAAAAATTTCGGCCAAAAACCCGCCGTCCAATAGGGAGGAAAGTGGAGAATTTCATATTGCTTTCCGTCATTTCAATCGATTGTATTTTGGGCGATTGCGTGGTATTTTCACTCACTAACTAAACCATCCTTTACTTTTATAAGACTCTCTACCTCCTATATCTTTTATAAGACTTTCTATCCTTTACAAGAGAGATATTTATGGTACTACACTCTACTACTACATACTACTTG
Organism: Desoria olivacea; assembly: GCA_034695115.1. Classification (NCBI taxonomy): domain Eukaryota; kingdom Metazoa; phylum Arthropoda; class Collembola; order Entomobryomorpha; family Isotomidae; genus Desoria; species Desoria olivacea. Next base: position 88,161 of record JAQFZA010000047.1, on the reverse strand, counting down.
GAACAAGCTCAACTACATCCAGACAACCTAGACTAACTAGATACGCCAAGATATGCATTTCAAGTATAGCCATACGAGCTCGGAGAAAGGGAGACTTTCCAGCTCTTCTCCCTATACTTATACGTATACGACGACGAGTATCCTCCAACTGCTGTACATCCAGGAGCGAATCTCATTTTGCACACATCCCTTCGAAACATGTTCAAAAGCGATCAAGTCAACTTGTCAGGGGCACTTTGCTACACGATGGTATTTAGCTTAAGGGCGATTAAGGGGCAAGGTGACACATTTAAAGGGACAGTTGGGGTAGAGTGAGAAGATTTGAATTTCCCGCTTGGGTTTTAGCATCCGAAGTCCCCGTCTTTGTCTCCTGAGGATGGTGCAGAAGTGGGAGTCGGTGTGGCTATTTATTTGGTTGTGCAAAATGGGAGGCTGAGGTTGTAGGAGCCTTAAAGCTGGAGTCTTCTTGAGTGAGAGTGGCCTGAGGATGAGAGGTCGGTCGGGTAGTAGTAGAAGGTAGTAGACAGTGTAAGTAGGAATTCGGGTTTTTCGTATCTTCTGGTAGTTCGGGTGGTGTTTGAGACGAACGGAGGGAGAAAGGAGGGAGACGGGTGAAAAGGTGATTCCTCGTGCTAGTCCCGATTCAGTCAGTCATCATCATCCCACCAACAACTCACAGACTCCTCGTTCTCCCCAAAAACGTACGAAACTAGTTGTTTTTTCATTCATTCACACAACCTCGGACTCGACACACAACAGTTCCACCACCAGCTACCTTTCCTCCCTTCCCAAAAGTCCCAATCGCTCCTCAACAGCCTCAATAGCCTCAACTCCAACAAATCAAACCTTTTAATCCGTAGCTAGGCTATATACAAACGAAAGAACGAACGAACGAACTAAATAACACACTCTACTACTACTATACTACTACATACTAATAACTACCTACCTCCTCTAGTCTATTAAGGGAGACAAGGCCAGAAGAGTCTCCTTAGTCATTATTAGCTAAGACGGACGAAGCAACTACAAAGTCAAGTCCTTTCTCCTCAGGTCAAGCCTCTTCTGAAGCGTTTCTCTACAAGGGACTTTCGTCTAGCGAGGGTCCGCTCCGTCAGGCCCGAACACACTACCTCATGCCGTACTTATGAAGACAAGTACAAGTACTCCACAAAGTCTGAGACGACCTGACCTTCGCAAACAAGCGTCACGTGGTCCTTATTCCTACTCCGACTTCCTTTACCTCATTACTAAACTACAGGATCTCCTATAAACAACTTTCCTATGATAATCCTACAAGTAAATCCTAAACCAAGTATTCATCATCAGGAAACTGCCTTACCGGAACGAAGCTGAGAAAGTCAAAAGTCAAGGGGGGACTTTCTGCCGGAAACTCTTCCTCTTTTCATTCTCCAAGCCGATGTTAGCTTTTAACCTGAGTTAGCTCTGAACCTCATCGTAAGCTAGTTTGTTAAAAGCCGAAATTAGTGGGATTTGAGACAGGACGTTCTCCCAATTCCGCAATCCGTTCTGCGACTATAAGCGACAGAGGCAGACAAGTCTGGTGAAGCTTGAGGGACGAAGACAAAGTGGAAATCGGCCGAGAAAGTAAAACAAATCGTGAGGAAGTGTCAAGAAAGCAGGAGAGGCGGATTGGTTTTGTTTTTCTTCCTCCCCGCATTTGTTGCTATGTAATGTGATAGTATGAAAATAGGGAAGTTGTTTTGTGCAGTAGGAAGTGACCCTTCTTCTTCATCATATTCTAGTGTTATGATAATATGGAATGACCCTTCACCCCAATGTGCGTCCTATTTAGTTATTACAGCTAAAGAGTAAGTTAAGTAAGTCATAGGATTAGCTGGAGGAAGTGCAGTTTCATAATTAGCTCGGAGAGTATGTGTGCTTTCGTCAAGACTTATTGTTCGAAGGGACAGTTCCACCACCTTCAAAAGTCTCTCTCCATCACCTCTGCCCTTAGTTGGCCAACTGAAATCGGAACTCCTGGAGGTATGGACTTCATCTGTCCTTATGGACCATGTTGACTCCTTAAGTCGGACTTCTATCCTTAAATTCCCTCTGTGCTGTATGTAAAAAGCTGTAAATGTTAGTATGTAATAGATTGAGTAGAATCGGCCGCATGTACAACTTTCTTTCCCTGTCTGCATGCCTCCTTCATGCATATTTAATCCTTCAACTCCCATGACACAACAACCCCAACGCACCTCTTTAAACTTTGGAGTAAAAAAAAAGTAAGGAAAGTGTAAAAAAAACAAAACAAAAAGGACTTGTCCTCGTATTTCGGTCCGTACTCACGTGTCTCCTTGTTCTGTCTCTCTCCGTTTTTCTGAATGAAATGTGAGGTATAGGATTTCCTGGAAATTGTAGTGGAAGATTATGAGGATCTTATATCAGTCAGGCTCAAAGAACCTTTCTCTCCTGAGGTAGGGAAGCCTCGAAAGAAAGATCCATATCACTCAGCCTCTCGATATCTCTCTTTTTAAAGTCAAATGGCAGATGGTCTAAACGGTTCTCCCTATAAGGATGGATATCATCCTCAAGAATATCTTGTAGAGCTGAAGATATTTAAAGACGAAGAGGTAATTTGACAGAGATGGTCAAAAATAGAAGCTGCTTGAAATACAAAAATAAGTTATAGTGTATTTAAATTGTTACAAACAAATGTATATTTGACAAAGTAAATGTAAAAGCATTTAGAGGTGTTTTTTTTTAACACAAATTTTAAAATGCTATTTAAATGTTTTAACATCAACTTTTTATATAAAAAACCAAATTTTAACCCGTTTTTGAAAATGGCGATTGAAGTATTTTTTTTGAACAAGTATTTAAATACAAAAGTATTTTAAAGAATTTGGAGATGTTTTTGTATTCAGCATTTGAGTATTTTTACCAGCCCTGTTGTGCTAGGTAGGTGGAAGCTGATTTACTTGTGTTTTTTTCTCTTCTCCCGTTCAAAGCTATAAGCTTCTCAACCTGGTCCACAAGATTAAAATATATCGATTTAGTTCAGCATAGGATTTTACATAATGTGGAACTACAAGCAGTTTTCCTGTTTTCCAATCCCACGCAGTTCCCCATACAAAATCAACACGAACAATGGAGATGGGCAACGGAGAGAAGATTCCGACCTAAGAAATTTAAATCCCAGAACTTTTTTTTGCATAAAAAATTCAATTCAGTTTTCTAAGTTTTTTTTGTGTTTCCTTAAAAGTGATTGACAATATTGTATCATTTTTATCATTATTTTAATTAATCGAAATTGTATTTTTTTCGTTAATTCGTGAATATCTTCTCTTATTAGAAATATTTCTGAAGCATAATATCATTAAATTTACAATTTATATCCTGTTCAGCCTGAGATTAAAAAGCTTCCTAGAAGTCGGGTGTTGAAATACAAATACAAGTGTCAATCTTGTCCTTATGAATTAAAAATAACATTACATACCAAATCGAACAGCAAATCCTTCCTCTTTCAACCTCCCGTTTACTTCGTTCAGATTCCATATATACACACTACCTAAGGCCAAATAGTTTATAAAATTAATTCACCCTTCATAAAAAACAGCAAATTTGTTCTACATTCCGATGGTTTAAAATCAAGGTTTTAAAAACCGGGATTTTAATGAAAAAAGCCTTTAAAACCTTCTATTTAAACCAATAGCTACAATAAAATTCCTATTTACGATTGTTATTAGCTGAAACCACAGAATCTATCTAGGCAACAACACACCTAGTTTTTAATGCTTTGTAATGGTTCAACCCGGCTAGGAAATCTATCTAAGAGCATATCAGTATGGACTTATACAGTATGGACCACATAGGAGAGGCTTGTTAAGCTGTGAATTGTGGGCTTGTGACCCGAGAGAGTTTAGGCAGAGAATCGGAAAACAAGGTTCATTCTTCCTTCCCAACTTCCAGACTCCTTTGAGGCACAAAAGCTTCTTTGAATCTCTGAAGAATCTCTTTTCGCACGTACTAAATAACTTAACCTAGAACTACAAAACCTCCACATACATCCGACATCCGTCAATAGGCAACTAAGCTATGCCCCTCCGGACCAAGTCTATTCAACCCGTTTGGCATATGGACTATTGCATTAGGAAATTAAGGAAACTAATTAAGACAAGTAGGAAGAATTAAATGATGCAGATGCACATGCATTATGTAAGAAGATCAGTCTAGACACGGGAGGTAAAATTTCAATCCGGAGTATTGCTGCATATCAAGCAGTAAGCGGAGCTAATGACGTCGGGTCAGTGGGATTGAAACATGAGTTTGGAGTTGGGCGATTGGATTCCTTAGGAGTTGGACGTGTCTGATGATGATGATGGCCGAAGATGTGTGAGAGAATGTGAGAGTTTGGTTAAATTGTTTGGATACTGAGACGCTTTCACTATAATCATACTGCCTCCCGGATTAATGTAGACTAGGAGGCGATAAGGTCGGAGGTGGCTCACTGTCAGATTTTGTTAGTTTTGCTGGAAGTTGGAAGTTGGAGTTATGAATCCCTCTTCGTCATCTCTCTCATCTCCAGCTAGGTATATGGGGATTTGCAATAGTGTTTAGGGCTTAGAGACTCCTCCGTACGTTATGAAGAAGAGATGTGAGTGTTTTGTAGAGGTGGATTCTGGATGTTATTGAAAAAGTTGGATGTGGTGGATGAGTGGTGGAGAGGTGGGCTGGGAAGAAGAAACAAGGAAGAAATTCCAGAAAAATCAATTCCCTCTTTTCATTTCGATTGGCAAAATGACAAAAAAAATTTATCAGAATTTCGGAGCGCATGTCCCCCCCAAAAAACACCAACTGCCTGCCACTCAATCCACAACAGCCACATTTATCAGTAAACACAAGAGGAGGGCAATTAAAGCCTATCCTCCTACATCAATCGGCTCCATATCCCTCCCACGCTAGCGTTTTAACACCTTTAAGCTGTATGTAACCTTCCCTATGCATATTGTACCCGGAGGGGTCGTCAATGAATTTATTATCTATTCGAGATGACAGTCTCCTTCCTTGGGCTTCCTTCGTGTGAAGAAGTCCAAATGTCCTAAAAGTACAAGCCTGTCTACCCTTTGACACTGAATCCCCTTCACAGGAATCATTCGGGTTCAAGAGTGGGTCAGTCTCAACTTTATTTACAAAGGTTTACTAACGTAGGAAGGAAGGGTGGTTGTTCAAACTGGTCAAATTCTATGAAGGGAATTTGGTGTCAAAGGCAGGCAGGCGTTAAGTTGCTTATTGGGCTGTGTTCTTACAATTAGTTCTAAGCCTAGGAGGAAACTGACAAGTAATTAAAACCCTGCTGGTTATTTGCATTTACTTACGATATCATGGCATCATCAGGATTGGAGTCAGATTTACCTAGTTGCGGTTTTATTTATTGGAAAGGTGTTAGGTTTCAGAAGTTCCTAAAAGTAAAACAGGTTAGGTGTAAGTTGCTAAGTATCCAGTTGCATACCTACTAAACTTCCCCAGTTGGTTGACCCAAGTTCTTGTAGAGATTGTGAATTGATGAATCTACCAAGTTGGCATGTCTTGTTGGTTTCCTGGCTGCTTTGTAATAAATCTGGGAGAGATGAGATGAAGGCCATTTGTCCTCAACACATATCAACCGTTTCCGTCGTTTTCTTAATTCCTCCAAGCCTCCGAGCTATTTTTGATGAGTGGACTAGAGACTGACGAAGAGTTGGACGAGAGATTGGAGTGTATTGTACTTTAAATAAAGCAGGGATATGAAATACATTCTTTAGAACCAAACTTCCTTCGTTGCACTTCCAGAACTTCCTGCACATTTTCCCCATCTAAGAACCCAGCTCATTTTCATACTTTGTTATTGTCCTCCAGCTTAGGCTTTGAGATGGTTGTACGTTTGTAAGTCTAACCACCAGAATTTAATATCTTTTTAAATTTAATTGGTTTGTTGCCTTTAAATCCCTTCGCTTGGCATCGTCAATGCCTTAAGATCAATTATTTTTTGTAGGTAGTGTCACTTCAACTTGTAAAATGGTCCTATTGGACTATTTGTAGATCTGTTTACCGAACTGTGAAAAAGACAGCTGAATTCATTATAGGTACTTGAGCGTAGAAACTTAGAAATCAATATGCAGGGATACAAATTCTTAGAGCATCATTTTAATATTTACCAATTAAAGCCTATTAAAACCCTTCTCCTGGGATTAAAGTGTCCAAGTGGGTTTCTGAAGTGGACATGTTATTTAAAGTTTCGACAAATATGGTTGAAAATCTTTTATTCAAAAGGGACCACATCTTAAGAACCAATAAGCCACCACTCCTTTATATTATACTCACAACTTACAAAGTCATCAACCAGTCTCTTCCTAGGTTCTTTTTGTATACCTTTGGTTGCATTAATTGTAATTGTTACCGTAGCCGGTTAGTTCTACATATAAATACTACAAAATTGCTTCTAATAATTTACTAGGAAATGGGATTGGGCGTGTTTTCTCTAAAGTTTACGACCGTTTTAAATGCCTCGGCTAGACGAATTGCAACCAGTCCAGTTAGAATTGTTCATAATTAGCCGACCACCAGAACTCGTAATAAACGATAAGAGAATCTTATCAGCTGTCCAGCTAATTTACCTTCCTTCCCTCTTTCCGAATCTGTTTAAAAATTTATTAAGAGATAAACCTCCTGTAGTTCTTCATTCAAAAACAGTTAGAATTATCATTGAACTCCCGTTCCTCTTAATCACTGTGGTTTGGTACTTGGATTTTATCTCGTTTTTAGTTGTAGTTATTGAGCCGTACCATTCGGCCTGCTTTACAAATTCCGATTCGGCTTTACACAAAAGTTTCACTAAGCAATAAGGACCCGACATTCAATTCCCTCTTGATATGTTTTTCGTTTAAATTAAATATAAATCTGAGTTATTTAAATTTGCGTTTATTTTTAGCTTCAATCTTAAAATCCTATACTTCTTGTAGGAGTCCTTAATTGCATGGAACTACATTAAAAGTGGAATAACATCCAAAACACATATAACCAAACCATTTTACATCTTTAAACTTCGACAGAGAAATTTAGAAACGAAAATGCATAAATTCAATTAGTCAAGTTGGCAAAATCCGAGTTCCCAATCCGACAGAACTTTGGTCTTGCATTCCCCTCATAACCGGCTGTAGTTCAGAGATATTTATACAAGGGGTTCTTGGTGTCAAAATCCAGTCCGTCCGTGTCATTTCGAAGTGAAGTAGGTAGGTAGGTACGCCGAGTGTTGAGACTACCTCGGCCGCCTGCTTATAAAGACGGGAAAGGAATCCGGTTTCAATTTCCCTTTAGAGTTCCAGAACTAAAATATAATTTCGCCTTCCTCAGCCGCAGCCTGTTCTTCCCGGAAGAAAGTTGGAATGACATGACGGTGTAAAATATCCGAAATATCCCAAGTATCCCATTTATCGATTCCCACATGTTCATCCTCTAGCTCAAGCCCTAAAAGGCCAGAATAAAATTTCACTTTAATACTTAACTTCCCGCAGACAAAGTAGAGAGGAGATATCCTTATTACTATACCTCTCCGCGTGTGCATGTAGTATTACACACACTATACCTCCGTCATACCCTATCTACTAACCAATACGGGATTTACTATAGGGACCAAGGCATAATGTACTTTCTCCTCGATGCATGTACTATGTACAAGAAGAATGGCTTAACAAGAGTCGTTTTAATTAGCATGCGCCTTTCCTTAATCATCTGTCTATACCCTCTGTATGCATATAGGGACATTGTCAGTGGTTAGGCCATAATAATAAAAGGGCCGGAGGGGCTATGCTCTATAAATCTAGTTTCCTATACTTGATTCGGTGCTGTGCTATCGGGTAGTAGAGTTGGCTGCGGGGTTATTATTAGTTAGACGGAGTTCCGGATCAATATGTTTGTAGTAGTTTGTATGTTGTAAAACTTTGAGGCAGACAGAGACATGAACTGAAAACTCACATCGACTAATCCAATTCAATCCAATCTCTCCCTACAAAAGTCTTATCAATCATGGGGGAGGGATATCCCCATTCTACTTATCTTTACTCCCTTCCTCTTACTCTCTCCTCTGGCTTAAATGCAGTTATGTCTTATCCCCATATCTAGTCCTATAGTATCTCTATGTATTATCTCTACCTACAGCTTAAGTCTCTATCCCTGACCCTATATCTCCCTCAAATCGCTTGTAACTCGCTTATAGACGCTTCTGCACTCCTTGTACAAAGAAATGTCCGGCTATACTGCACTGATTCCTGTCTCAAACCAAACCGTCCTGTCCATGTATGAAAGTGTTAACATGTTTTCTTCCTGACAGGGCGACTTATCGGACCCATCGTGACCTGTCCTAGGGTCACGGGTCATCAGAGTTAATGACGGTGGGTTAAAGTGGACATGGCAACAACAGCAACACTGAATGGCGGGCCAACAGGCGGGCTCCATGCTACACCAAGCTTAATTCACTCTGATAATCCTCCCCCAGAAGAAGAGAGGGTGGACAGCAACAGCAGCTTTGACAGCGGGCATGAGGATCATCATGTCTTGTCCGGAGGAGTGGGTCACGACCCCGGTCAGCAGACCTGGACTTCTTCCCCGTGTCCAGGAGGTGGGGGCCAAGATGACCCTTCCTCGTATTTCCAAGACACGTCCCTGGAGGCAAGGGGAAACTCGAAGAAACGGCGGAAGCAGTCCCGTCCCGTCCGCATCCCGGCTTCGGAGTTGGCCGAGGGTGACCCCTTGCCTCGTCTCCCTCTCCACGCTCCCCTCAACCTCTCTAGTAGGGCTGAGACCTCCTGTTCCTCAGGGGACGAGGGCCATCAGTCTCGTCTGAAAAGTTCCTCCACAGCCGGGCAGCCCCCGAACTCCTCGAGTGAAAATGACAAGACTGAACTTCTTGCAGGACAAGGGACCAAAGACTCGCCGACAGACTCGAGTAATAACCGGCTGAGTGGATCACCGCCCCTCCCTCCGTCTTTCTCCCCGGGCTTATTCCCACTCTCGACCTCCAGTCCCTTCAGTGCCCTGTTCCCCGGCCATCTCTTCTCGCAACATCACCCGCCCTCATCAAGTAACCCACACCAGGCAAGGACGCCGACCTCCTCCTCGTCCTCTGTCGGGTCGAACAGTGGGGGCAGTCAGCCAGGAGTCATCAGTGGATCGACTCTACAGAATCTTCCGCCTCACCGGATCTTTAACCCTGAGGCTTACTGTGACCTGTGTAACAAGGAATTCTGCAACAAGTACTTCCTCAAGACGCATAAGGCTAACAAGCACGGCGTGTACTCGGAGCTGTCCCCCAGCCTGGGACAAGTGATGGGCCCAGGGATGTCAGCCTCCTCCCCGTCCGCCACCTCATTTCTCACAGGGACACCCATGCTCTCATCTGCAGGGTTGTCTGTGGCCGCACAGCAACAACCACCACCACCACCACCACCACCACTACTATCAACAACAACACTTCCACAGACTCAGCAACATTCACAGTCTAGTGGGACTTTGACTAAAGGAGTTATTCCATCGGAAATCCCATTCTCCTTGGCATTCTCGATGGAGAAAGGGGCCGGAAATGGGAACGGCTCCCAGCAACGTGAATCATTCTGTGAGCTGTGCCAAAAAGTGTTCTGCAACAAGTACTTTCTGAAAAGACACAAGGCCAAAATCCACGGGATTCCCATCGACGGCTCCTCCGCCGGGAGTGGGAGAAGCAGCAGTAGTAGCAATCCTGGCAAGCGATTCTCCAATGGGGACACTTCTTCCAAGCGATCTTCCTCCGAAGGCCTCTCTCACACACTCAGAGAAATGGGCCTCGAGTCATATGGTCTCGAACTGGTCACGAAGCATTTAGCAGACGAAGGTCGAGGTGGTGACCCCCTCACCTCCGGGGGTAGTCGACGTGACACAGAGAGAGAGGAAGGGGAAGTGGGCCCGTACTCTGTGGACGACTGCCCAAGGGACACAAAGAGTCCCGAGAATGTCGGGGAGTCGGATGAGGCCTCGTCCTACAAAACGTCTTCCCTTGAATTAAAGTTCCCTCAGCTGGGAGCCCTGAATTCTGAGAACACTTGTCAGTTCTGTTTCCGGGAGTTTCCATCCCGACAACTCCTTTACACTCATCTCGTCAAGAAGCATCGACTACTCATTCCGTCGTCCTTTCCTCCTTTCCTCCTGCCATTTCCATCGCTTTTCGAGGAACAAGCTGAGGCAGCCGGAGGTAGTTTGGATAACAATGGAAATGCCACGGGCAATGACGGAGACTTTGAATGCAACATGTGCAACCGGACCTTTCAGACTGTCTACCTCCTTCGAATGCACAAGTCATACTTCCACCCAGACTCTGATGACCAGTCCGCCGACCCCGTCACCAGTAAATTCATAACCGAAGCCGCTGCCTCCTTCATTGCAGCCACGAATACGAAAGCCACGACAGCAGGAACGGATGAAGAAGGGGACAACGAACAGGGTTACAATTCCGAACATGACAGCAGTGGAAAGGGCTCTCCTTGTGGGGTGGATGACACTAAACCATCCAGAACTATGAAAAATAGCCTTTCCACCGTGGAAATGGAAGGCCGGGGTGAAGGGACTTCGGACTCGGATGACCTTAGACGTCTCCAGACAATGATTATGGAACTTAACAGAGTATCGTCGGCTGCAGTGGCATGGAGTCCCCCACTGGACACAGGGTCACTGCCCCAAGCTTCCTTGACCACGGGCTCAACATTCTGCCAGATTTGTTCCAAGGAGTTCTATTCCACGTACTTCCTACAGCAACACATCCAGCACTATCATACTGCCCCTTCATCCTCCTCCATGAATCCTTGTAACAATCTCTCAGGGGCTAGTGAGTCACAGCCTTCGATCCGAATTAAAAGTGAGTCTGCACTCGCATCTCCGTCTCTTACCTCATCAACGCTTCCACCAACAGTTAACCCCGGGGAATCAGACTCTCCGCATTCCATTCGAATCAAGTCTGAATCCCAGATTCAGGCAGAACTTTGCAGTAGTAAAAAAGGATGTGGGTCGACAGGTGATTTGAGTGGGGCTGGAATTAGCATTTCTCAAGGAACGTTAAAGGAGAGGCTCTTACACCCTGACGGCTACGTCCCTTCACCAGGGTCAAGTAATGACATGGGTTCCTCGACATTTCTTACACCTGGACCAAAGGGAAATATTATCAACAACAATAACAACACAATCCCTAAGACGGACTCAGGGAATTCGGCCAAAAGGCCAAGTCCTTCCCTAAGCCGGAGCTACTGTACAATTTGTCACAAGGAGCTCTGCAACAAGTACTTCATGCGAACTCATATGCTGAAAATGCACGGGATAAGTATCGAAAGCAGCACCGGGCTGGGTGGGGTCACATGTGACATTTGTAACAAGGAACTCTGTTCGAAATATTTCCTGAAAGTTCACAAGCAAAACACTCATGGTATTGTGGAGGAAGGGCCTTCACCACCGAATCCATCAACTCCTGGCCCTGTCGTCACCTCTACGTCTAATAACTTCCCACTACTGAGCTCAAACTCCTTGGGCCTCAACCTGTCCATCAACTCATCATCCCCACTGAACATTTCAGAGGTAAACGGACCCTTGTCCCTCCTCGACCCGTCAACTTCCAGCCCTCTTCTCCCAAAAGAGCCGATGGATTTACAAACAAGGTATTTTTGTCATTATTCAGAAGTGTGTCCGTTCTGTGGCCGACGGTTTCGGAGCCCGAAGTGGCTAAAGTCCCACTTGACATCCGACCACGGTGAAGAGGGGCGAGAGAGGTGGAAAAGTATTGAGAAAACACTCAACCTGGGCAGGAGACAACAGAAGAGTTCCTCAGGAGGGAAGACTAATTGCCCTTCAGGTCAAATCAAAGGCTCCAGCCTATCAACAAGTGGGGGCAAGTCAAGTAATCCTCTCCTTAACTCAAGTGGACTCACCCGAGAGGGGAACAAATGTGCTTTCTGCAACTTCTCGAGTGGAGATATGGAGGTAATGAAAGCCCATTTGATAAAGGAGCACGGGAGTCAACTAACGAGCCGACATGACACGGGGGCCGCATTCCCCGATGCTCCCCCAGGTTCCTCCATGCTTCTTGACCCCCTCAGCCTTCTCTTCCAGAAGATGGAAGGAGGCTCGAACAAGCTGTACCGCTGCACCTATTGCCCCTTCACCACCTCAATCCTCGTCTACCTCTACGCCCATGAGAGGACCCACACGGGCCTTGGGGGCTCCGCTGTCCCAACTCAGCTTGGAGGGACCGGGGATGGCCCCACCTTCCAATGTCCCATGTGCTTCCACACGTTTGACCAGCCAGAGGCATTTCAGCAGCACCTGATCGGTCACCAAATGTCCGGGGTCCTCGCCCCCTTCTTTACTCCCACAACCTCGAGCAATTCAGGTCGGCTGGGGTTCCTGACGTCACCCCCTGGGGGAAGTGGTGAGCCATCTCCAGACCCTAGGGCCTTGCTCTCCCTTCCCTTTTTAAACGGGAATGCGGGGGACAACTTGTACTGGGCTTTGAAGTCCGTGCCACCCAACAAGATGAACGGGGAAGGGTCGACTACTTCAAAGTCAGGACTTGCGGGCGAGGAAACAAATCCAGCTGACTTGACGACACCGAATTCAAAGAGGCGACGGGCTGGTGATGACGAGGGATGTGGAGGCAAACGGAAGCGACGGGACAAGATCTCCCACTTCCGATGCTCCCATTGTCAAACAAAGTTCAAGACGAGGGAAGACTGTCTCAGCCACATCCAACTAGACCATCAACATGGTAGGCGAGGCGGCGGTGACGAGACTCGTCCACGTTCTCGACACCGGAAGAGCTTCCGATGCCGCAAATGCAAATTCGCAACCTCCACTTACCAGTTGTTGGTCGTGCATTGTAAACTCCATCACTCCGTCCTCCGACCCATCTACTCTCATGTAAGTCTCATTTATAAACCTTTCTCTCTCTTCGTCCAAGCTATTTGTCAAGCCAAAGAGGCTCATCATCCAACGATCCATACTGCATATTTATCTCATGAATCTCATCTCTTTTTATTACCCGCTAGGCAGCCCATTCCAATCTAACTGGAACCAACAACAATAACAACAAGAGTCAGGGAGTAGTAGACAGACACTGTCCTCAATACAATGACGCTCGTAATACCTAATATCCCCCAACAACTGTTATGTTCCAGACCAAGTCTGAATTCCAAACGGCCTCATTTCATTTACTAACTAGACGGAGGTTGTTAATGAAGCCAGTACAGTACACAGCTTATAGTTACCTTCTAGATAATGTAAAAGCCTGTAGAGGTCTACAAGGCCCGTAACACAGACTACATTGGCTGTACATTTAAAAGCTGGCAGGAGATATCCGACTTGACTTTCCAAAGATGGTCAGGAGAAAGTCGGAGTAGTAGGAAGTGGTTTGAATTTACGGGAGGAGGATTGCAGATTGTAGAAGCGGTGGTGGTGGTTGGCGGTAGAACATCCACTTAGACCATAAAATATTTTAACACTCTATTTATCTTGCTAATTGGACAATATAGAGTTACCCATTAAAATGTAAACTAAGCCGAGCACAAGGGTGAACAACACCCTTGAGACTCTCTCTCCTCTCTCTCTAGTCTCCTCGGCTCCTCTCTGGTAGAATTGAGAGAATTGGCTGAAGAAGGTAATTCCATAAAACCAAATAAAACATTCCTTCTTCATGACTTGATGAAACAGGGCTAGAAAAAATAGTTTCCTTTTATAAATTGCCTTTTCTCCGTAAGAAATTCAAGAATACCTATGTGGAGAGAGGACTTCTATCCACTTGGTAGCCAACACCACTGCCAGCCAGGGTCATATATTATTGTAGCAATGTAGATATTATTACATAGTATGTAGTACATACATACCGACAGAACTTCAGAACCACGACGACCACCACCGCCATCCACGACGCTGCTAGATTCCAGATTGGAGTTGATTCAGCAATTTCCTTGTATTATTTCATTCCTCTACAAAGTTGGATAATTGGTCAGATTACACTCAGCCCACACTCCCTCATTTCCAATGTCGTTTCATAGAAGGTTCCCCACAGGCTGGTAGATTCGGATTCACCAAAAGCCCCACCGGCCCTTAATTAGTATTATCGAGTAGTTAGAGATGCACAAAGTCCTCTTCAGAATTCCTCTAAATTTCCTTTTGTATTTGTACCTCCTTCTTTCTACAGATGAAAGGAGCGGACGAGAAGGTCACAACCCGGTCCATCTCCACAGGGACGTCCGAGCTGAACCTGCCAGAAGGGCGCGGCGTGCCACAGGAAGGGACGGAAGGCGAGTTTGTCATGCAGGGATTCCTCCTCACTTCCTCAGAGGAGGAGAGCAGTAATCAGTCCTCCGGTTACTTCGTACCCTCCGTCGTCTACCTCCCTGTACGGGAAAAGGTCAGTCAATCAATCCGAGTTTCATTCTCCTTGACCCCGACTTCCTAAAAGGTACCTGTCTGTAGTACCACTAATCTGCAAGTTGACATCTACAAGGAACTCTACTACCAAGCTCCGTGGAACAGATCAAGCAAACTAAATATTAACTACCGGCCCAACTTGTCAAGCCTCAAATATTTTGAAGCACCCTCCAAAACTAAAAGCGTCAAACTCTGTCTATATTATTACACAAAGCGAGAGAAGAGAGATCAAGCCGATCCAATTTATATATAAAAACCCTGTCCCCCCGAACTATGACCCCCAGGACAAGCCCTAAAAGAACTACACATTACTTTAAGAGAGAGGTACACATATTCCAAGAGTCTAGTCTCCAGCTAATTACTAAGCATGGACTAACTAATCATAAGCTAGTCAGTAAATTAGATAGTTACTTATAGTAAGTTAGTTAATTAATTACTTGTTACGGGCAGAGGTTCATGTTTTTATAAGAAAAAAAAATCAATGAAAATTAGACAAGACACACTGAGAATGCACTGGGAAAATCAACTGGCGTGTTCGCTCTGTTCCAAACTACAACGACTGTGATGAGAGCACGCCTTTGAGATTCACGGTGATCTATCTTATTCACACCTTCTACTATAAATATAATTAGGCTACCTACCTCCTAACTACAATTAACTAACTACTAACTAGTCCTACTAATGTGTTACTACGTCAAGAACTACAAGAACTAGAGGTACTATGGTCACCGTCACCGCCGAACATTCATTGCAAAACTGCTAAACCGCTATTTAACTGTTTAACCACGTTAGAGGAGGACATACAATTTAAGTCATAATTAGGAACAAGTGTAAACTACTTAGGTACACGTATGCGTTCTAGATGGACAGGAGAAGGGAGACAAAGGTTAAGGACTACTACATACTACTATTTGTTATACTAGCCATTAGCATGAAGTAACTCTGCGGTTAAGCTAGGCCGATATTCATAAGCAGAGATAGGCGGAGTTTTCGGGTTATCTGCAGATGTACGAATGACGATACTTAATTATTAATTCACACATTTAGAAGTTAATAGGTGGACTATGTAATGGATACTAGAGGCGTCGGATTAAGATTATTCAGAGAGAGACAAGCCAGCACTTACCTACATGCCATTGCATTGCATTATCATTAAATCCTTATCTTATAGAATTAAGTAGTTATGGACTTCTGGAGGTTTAAGATTATGAGAAAGAGGAGGACGGAGGGCAAGATAATATGAGGATGGGACACAGGCCTTATTACTTACGTCTGTCTCTGTCTATCATCATACAAGCCAAAGGACCATCATTACATGAGTTACAACCTCCTAATATATTGTTTTATATTATTATGCCCCCCTCCCCTGGCCCTCCTTTTTCTTATCGTCATGGAAAACGTCTCGGATTATGGCAATTAGCCCTCCATTCCCCGACGGATCCGAAATTTAAAACACTTACGTATTACAAGCTACCATTATTTATTCCATGTAGTGTGGGCGTTAGTGGGTAGATACTACAGGGCCGTTTAAAAAATGTGTCGTCAGACAGCTTTGATACTGAATGTCCCAGTGTCCAGGACTGTTTCTGATTCAGACTGACTGATTCAGTTTCACTAAAATGTCAATGGACTGGCTGACGTCTGACGGACTATTTTTTTTGTAACGGAGGCCGAAAAATAGAGATTTCTTGCACTGAAATTGTGTTTAAGTTTCTAATATTAATTTTCCGGAGGTCAAACGTCACTCTGTGTCTGTGTGTATGGCTTGAAGAGAAGTTTTAAAGGAGTTTTAAAAAAAAGTTCAGAGCACAGGTGTGACATTTGATTGGAAGAAAGGTGCTGAGAAGAAGAAGAAGGAGAGAAACTTCTGTGCAAATTACATTTAAAAAAAGAATCAAGCAAACGAAAGTTCCTATGTTAACTTGGACAAGTCAGATGCAAATGCCAGGCCGTTGATAAGCAGTATATTATTATATAAACTCCAATTGAATTGTAACAGATGCAGGTTGCGGCCTTTTAAATTAACTTTTATTCATTATGTCTCGTCGTAATTAACCTCTTTGCTCTAAAACTTCCATGGAAGTCTGGAAAATATATTTAGTCAAGATCCCACAAGTTTTTTCCGACTCTGATTTTTAATTATTGTTTTCAGACTCCCTACTGTCTAATTTAGCAGTTTTCTAGATTTTTGGAATATTGAAGCCGTTTATTTTCAAAATGGACTGGAAATTAACTTTAAAAATCGATTTGGATTTACATTTTTTTAAAAATATTTTAGCACGATCCAAGTTTGCCAAGCTATTAATATGCTACCGGTTGCTATGGAAGTCTTAGGGCAGAGGAAAGTCTAGCTGAATGTCCCCTGAAAATGACTTGATTTCCAAGACAGACTTCCCTCAGACTGCGGAAGGCAGGTTCCATTAAAGCCATGGGTATTTAGACTTGACGTAGTCGGTTGTTGTTGGTCGGTCCTTGTCTCCAGGATTGATCGTTTTGTCATTCTCTGGCAGGATGAACTTCCAAGGCCTGTCATTTTTAATGAGATGAACCCAGTCGGCATTACCTGTTATCCATCAGCCTCGCTTACTATTACACCCTCTGCCTGTTACTTAAATATTCAATCAAACTCCTCCGTCTTCTTGGCCACAATTCCCTCATTTGTCCTCAATCAGTTAGTAGGCTAAGGAATCTTTTAATCAAGGAGACTTGGGGCTCATGCCAATTTAAACTGTCTCGGGGAAGTCTAATTACAATTCCTGTACACCTTCAAATTTCCGCCTGTAGAGATTTCCTTCATTTAGACACTGAAATCTATTTCCATCAGGATGTCAACATTTTACGAGGCATTTCTATACTTTAGGAGTGTTTTCCAGAAGTAAAAACTGTTTGAATCGAGAGGATAGTACTTTGAGGTTGAGTAGGTTTATTTTAAATCGTAGTTTTGTACTAAAATTAAAACCATAAACTATGAATCGTAACTGAAGAAACGAAATTGACTTTCAGTAATTAGTAACAAGTAAATAAATAATAAGTACCAATTGTCCATCCATTGTGTCTAGGAACTACAAGTGTGGGAGGAATGGAGTGTGACAAACTTTTCTTTTTTATTTATGTGTACAAAAAAACAGTTTGAATTTCACTGGGTACAAAACTTTTGATACTTTCTGACTTTTCCTTAAGTTTTTTCTTCTTTTCAGAACTTAAATTTTCAATTTAATTTATAGAAGAAAAAAAACCTAAATTTTTATTCAATTCTGAGTGAATGAGATCTGAACAAAAAGCCAGAAGAGAATGCAGACAAACTAAACAAACCTATGAAGAAATAGGTTGCCTCAGTGAAAAGCAAAGAACTGATGAAAACTATGCAAAGTCTTCAAGCACAATACAACTATGTATTACTACACTAACTAACTAACTAATTAACTAAATCACCCGACTAACCGGAGTTAACTAATCTTAAATATTCAAATTCAAAGGACAACCTCGATTTAAACAGTTTTACCCAAAAACACATCCGGTCTGCTCTTAATTTCTTCTCCAAAGTAAAAAATCTCAGTCAGTCTTGGAAATCTAGAAATTTTAAATACAATTTCCCTAATTGTTCTGACCTTTAATGCGTTAATTACGACAGGGAAAGTGCATACAAAAGAAAGGACATTCCCAAAGCGACGACGGGATTAAAACATTTAAATCATTAAATCCAACCCTTCTACTTCATGCAATTAGAATATTTGAGTTTTAAAACTTGCAAAGTAATCTAAGTAATCCACCCATGCCTAATAACTTCCTCTGTGTTTAGTTTTAATCGCGCTACAGGATTTAATTAACATTGCAATTACAAACAATTAATTACCAACATTCAAAATGACTTCCTACCCAACCTGAAATGAAAGTAGGTTCCTAGTCGGCTTCACAATCACTACCTCCAGGACGAGTTTCTAACTTAATTAGTGGAAAAGTTATTAAATCTGGAAAATGGAAATCAATCTCCGTCAACAAGGCCAGATTCATACGCCAGATTTAGGCCTCAGGGCCATCCACAAACTATTTAGTCGGAAGTGAACATTTCCAAGCTGATCTTTGACCCTGAATTCCCCTCATTCTCAAGTATTGCATCAGTTAAAACTTTGGTTCTGATTTTGGTGTCAAAGGCCGCAGAAATGGCTTTAAAGTTTGTGGACAGCCCTGAACTAATCCCTACTGCCATACAAGAGGATGAATATTGGCAAATGGATTTCGATTAAATCAGGCTTGAATGTGGTGCAATGGCAATTCCCACTAAGGATATTAATTTTACATCA
The DNA here is from genome assembly GCA_034695115.1 of Desoria olivacea. Lineage (NCBI taxonomy): Eukaryota > Metazoa > Arthropoda > Collembola > Entomobryomorpha > Isotomidae > Desoria > Desoria olivacea. Next base: position 69,418 of record JAQFZA010000047.1, on the reverse strand, counting down.
TAATATTATTTCTCCACTACGATTCCAGTGGAAAAAAGTTATGCTCCACCTGAATCCTAATTCATTACATACATACATACATCATTATCCAACTCCATTTTTAGGATGAAGCCATCCATCCATACGTTTACATTTCCAATACAGACGGAGTAATAGAAAACAAGGTATCGTACAACAGGCCACAGAGAACTACATGACTACATAAGAACATAACCCCGTTGTGTCCAACCTAGTCATTTCATTTATTAAAATTGCGAAACCAGTCCGTCTAAATTAAATGGTAAAATGAAGTAGAGAAGCAGCCTGCCCGTATTTCAGCATATTTCAGTCCATTTCACTACATTTCAGCATTGATGGTATTTTTTTACCCAGACGGGTATCAGGCCTAACATCGGTTCCCGTGTCATAAAATATACTTCATACGCATTTATTATGTACGGGTCGAGTCATTTCATATATTTGAAAAACTGCGTCATTAGAGAGGACTGAGCGTGTAGGTTGAGGCGAAAATCCAGGTTGGTTTAGGTTAGGCAGGCAGCTCTGCATACTTTTTACTATTTAGTTCAGATATGACAGTCAGAGAAGAGGGGAATTAATTATTGAGAAAAATTATTGGAGTTGAAAAGTGAATTAAAAATCCATACTGAAATGTACGAAGTGGAATTGATGATTACGGAGATAACTCACCACTACCACCACCAGCCAAACCACCCTCAGCCAGTCAGATAAAAAGAGACACAGAAGTAATTAAGGCCACTCATTAACTTTCAGACTCATTTACCCATTCCGCTATGTAGGAGAAACAGAAGGGATATTCTCCAACCTTTTTTAGACTGACAAACTGATAATTAAAAAAATAACATCCAGAAGGTTTTACACGTTTTAAACGGCTGGAGGATTATAAATTATAATTCAGCCCCCGTCGTACAATTCCCTTGCTTATGGTCACAGACACATGCATAGCTAAATATGTTTTTTTTGCTAAGTGGTGGTTTGTCTTCGACTGTAAAAGAACGTAGATATTAGCTATATATATAGGGATGTGTTTAAAGAACTTAATTAGTTTAATTAACGGGAGTAGTTAAATATTTAAAGAAGTTTAGATGGATGTATACCAAAAGCCGGTAAATGGGGAGTAGGGTCTCCCCCGAGGGGCTTAGTAGACGATTGGCCCAGAGCTGCTACATTATTCCGTGGCCTTCCCTCGTGGTGGATCCCTGACTTCTCCATGTTCAGAAGGACTGACTTTAACTACACTTAACTTAATCCTATTTAGTTTGTGAAGAGTAATAAGGATTTAAGCACGGATTATAATTAAGGGAGGAGTTACATTTTAAAGCGCATCAGAGTTATTTGAAAAGACCACAGAGAAATTGGACGACTTGGAAACTATAAATCCACATAGAAGTACCCGTATGAAATTTGACAATCTCTTGTAGTGAACTATATATGACTTAATAACTTGAAGAAACCAGGCAGGCAAAGCAGTAATGTTTCATTGTTTTTTTTAAGTTTAAAACTGGTTTTTAAACTTAATTTTGAACCTAAGTTTGTGCTAAGGAGATTACGCCGTTAAATACTATTAAAAGTCAAGGGTCGTTCATAGACCACGTCGAAGTACGTCGTCGACTACGTTTATGGACAGTACCTTAATGAGCCATCCAGGATCTGGGACTTGGCAATACAAAAAATGCATGTAGTTTTGTTGCTGAAGGAATAAATTTCTCTGCTATATTGTCCCGCACTGAATGAGGCGTACATCCTCGGACATGTGCCTATGTACGTAAATGTAGGTACATGTATGTAGGTAGGTTGTATATTTGAAGGAAGTGATTGTTCCACCTCTTCTGCCAGTGTCCACTAGGGTCCAAATAAGACAGCTAGAAAAATGGCCTGAAATTTGTCACCGTCAATGAGGTTCAATTTGATAGAAGCTGGAAAAAAGTTCCAGCCCAACTTGACCAGTTTTTTTCCCCAAGACAGAGTGAGGATGGATGGGGATTCCTTAACCAATCCCGAATCTCCGAGTTTCGGAAGGGAAACTTTTTCTCTCTATTTTACAAGTGCATTTATAAAGCCCAGTCTACGAACGATGGATGAATTTTGGAGTCCGAAAAATGTCACCCTCACTTCCTCCACCGTACACTATCTTAGTCAAGCCACTTCTAACATTAAGTTTCTTCCCAGCATTTTAAAGAATCTATTTCTACCTGAAAACAAATTTGCAATTCCGACCCTTCCTGCCATCTTAAATTGCAACCTCTGATGACCGCAAAAGTGAAGCCCTGTACATGCCACACTGGCTTTAATGATTTTAACCATTTATGCCAAACCGGCATTAGCCAGGCTATTTCAAACTTGGTGGCCAATCTAATACGATATACGAGTAGTTAAGCTAGCCGGGAAGTTTAAAATAACATCCTTGCTCTAAATGCCCTTTTAAGAGTGTTAGTCTGAAGTTAAATTATTTAATTATTTCCTCCTTATCAAATTCCTCATAATACATGCCTGTTGGAGATGTATTTAGATGTGTTGGAGTACGAGTTGATATAATGGAGGAATGGGTAGAATGTTTGGATTTGGATGAAACACGGGTAGACTGGGAATCCAGAGCTGGGAGAGATTAATATCTTGTGATGATACATAGCCCTGCCCTACGATGATACATAGTCCTGGAAGTACTGGAGAGAGTCAGTCAGAGCTGGCTGAGAGAAGTGCGGACTAATCTGGACACATAAAGGATGAGTCCTTCCGAGACATCAGATTCAGCCAATTCTTGTACACAATTCCGGGCTGAGAAGAAAACTTGAACTTTTCCTCGCCATCTTCCTGGAATATTTCGGGAATATTTCTGGACCCTCTTGGGATTTTTATCTCCCGACGACTCCCCCCTTTTTCATATTTTTCCAGAGAGAGGAAAGAGGAAGACGACGATATTAGATTCTAAGTCAGATTGATCCATTTCCTTGCCCTAAATTCCTACTCTCATATTCAATAACAATTCCAAGTCCAGCAGGGCTACAAAACATTGTATAGAAATCGGACTTATCTCAGCCCTAGCCAAGCTCAATCCACCCAGCCAGCAAGACGACCACGGCGGCCAGAAAACCTAAAATCCAATCCACCTCTCCCAGCCCTTTCCCATCCATCTCCTTAAAAAATCTAGAGGCTCGGTGACATTTGGAATTTTGGATTCAACTATCTCATTCCAACTAGGACTGAATTGTATGAAGCGTGCTTTCTCTGATGCAGGCGGTCGAAAGTGGACGAGGGGTAGGTAGGCCACCTTGATACTTCATGATGATATCGTGAATATGGTGAATATGCATAATTAAGGAGGTTAAGCCCTGAATGGATTCGGAGTTGAAAGGGAGGTAGGCCACCTTGGATATTCTTGTAATATTCAGCATTCGCTTGTGTACTTGTACATGTCCAGGAGGGGCAGGTCCTCCTCTCTCGTCATCAGAATACAACGAGACTGCCTGCTTCGTGTTCAGCATTGCCCTCAGACCTTTTTTAACGTACATTTCTATTTGTTTAATTGTCCGGAGCTTTAAGAAGGTGTATGGAGGATGATATGACTTAGATTCAAGTCCACTGACCAATGGTCGAGTGTCCGTTAAACGAGGATTTACTGTAGTCTGCTTTACTACTCTTCTAGGCTCCATTTTGCCATTAACTTCAGACTCCATGTACTTTTCTAGTGTCCATCCACTTGTTCTTCATGACCTCGTCTCCCGATCTTTCTTGAGGTGGTCAGTTCCCGTCGTCCTAAACGATCGGATTAAGCTTAAATTGTGTAGTCTCTTCCAGATGTGACTCAGCTTTGGTGTCGGTAAACCATGCTTGTCCTTTTTTCTTCTTCATGGAATTATGTTCCGATGTAGTCAACTTTAAGCTTAAACGGAAGTTGAACGGTAGAGAGTCTCTGCCTGTTGGATTCCCAACGTTCGAACATACCCAGAAATGTCCAGGGGATACATACATTGTACTACATCCTGCCTACAGATAGATAGACTGGGATAAGCCTTTGAGACCCGGCTTGATCCGACGACGGATTTGGAAGTTCGGATTGAATTGAAACATTTCAGCATTTCCTATTTCCAAAGAGAGAAGAAATTGTTAACTGGGGCTTAGAGACGGGATGAGCTTATGTGTGTTTTTACAATCCGTTTTTTTGGGTAAAAGAACCCTTTTAGCCCTTGTGGTCCAACTGGATTCTGGATTTTGTACTTTCGGCAGAGTGGACGGTGGAGTAAATATGTGAAATAATAAGAATGGAATCCCCTACGACTACGACCCTCTCTCTCCCTTTTATTCACATTTTATATAACTTTTGGGTGAAAAAAAGACCTTTCTGCATAAATTTTGAATCCTCATGTCCATCCCTCATCTACTTCCATTCAATTTGGAATATTTCACTCATTATTCCCTCTCTCTCTTGTTGTGAAGCTACAACTGTTCGGATGTAGAACATTCAGAAGCCAATATTCAAAAGCGACTGGGTTCAAATCTTAGCAACTGAAATATTTCCATTCAAGTCTCCCCTTCCATAAGCATCCAATATCCAAACATTCAAACTTCGTAAGCCCCAAAGCTCCAGAAATGCAAAGCCGGCTTCCCTCCTCCCATTATTATTTCTCAATGCATTAACCCAGAGGATTTTAACTTATGAAAATCAGATGTATGTGTGTGTGTGTGCGGAGGTTGTAGCCGATTTCAATTTTTACCCAAAGCCACTGAATTCTAAATTACTTGATGGACGGCCTAAGTTCCCCGAACCGATTGGAACTTATTACAGTCCTTTTGTAGTAAGTGCTGTCCTATACGCCGTTCCCTATACGTCTATTCTACATAAAGTCATATCAACTAGATGAATACACAATTTCCTCCTATAAGTTGTGCATGGCCGAGTTGGTTGGAAGTAGTTGGAAGTTGCTGGAAGTTCGTGGAAGTCCAGACGGACTGGCCCAAAGCCTCCTGAGAGAAGAGAGAGGCTTTTGATTTATTACTTTCGTGTTTACAATTCAGATTCATTTCAATTTGGCCGTTTTTCAGCTCAAAAACTAAAAAAAAACTCCCCGACTACTGACTGACTGTCACGGATTTACATTCCAGGTTTACATAGCTTAGGGTCAGGGACATGCATACATCATTGAATCCCTGTCTCTTTTAGCCACACGCGAAATCCATCAAAAATCAAAACCTCTGGTCGAACTATATACGAGGGATAAATGAGTCGTAGTTTACTAGGAATTACCCGTCTTCGTCATATTGGCTATGCATTGCTTCGTCTATTATATTGTTATGGAAAGGGCAGGCAGGTGCGGCTTATCTTCGGGAAGATGGATAAGCTTAGAAGCCGCTGAAGGGTAAGAATCCTCATTCATAAGACACATATCGTGTCCTCCTCTAAAAGTTATGGGAAATAAGTTTGTTTTGTCTGAAATTGATTGAGACTGAAGTCTAAATTGAATTCCTTGTTAAACAGCCAGGACTGTTGAGTCGAGGGAGTTGAGCCGTAGTAAGGCTTGTATCTAATTTCAATGTAATTACTTGTGCATTTGATTTCCCCTGTTATTATGCTCCGGAGCCTCATGTCATGTCCTCCCTGCTTCCATGTCATAAACAATCTCCAAAGACTCTCCAAACTACTATGCCAAGCCACTAAATAGATTCCCGTATTTCATTAAACCTGTCCTCCTCTCCTGAGAAACAAAAGCCAATCCAGCCCAACCACCACCACAGCCTAGGTCACGGGGAGATTCTCCATCAATCCGAATAATCGACTATAGCCCCCGTGACCGTCTTCAGACTTCTTAAAGCCTTCTTATCTGAATTTATCTGGTTCTTTTTAACAAACGGTGTGCCGGAGAAAGTGGTTGACATGTCCTAGGCCGTGTTGAGTTCCTTGAGGAATGAGGCCGTTTGAATAAGTTCACAGTTGAGCCGGGGAGAGTAAATTGAGTTGAGTGGCTGAATAAAAAAGTCCTTCCTTGTCCTTGGTGAGTGAGGAACTTTGATTTTGATTGGAAGACCAGCTTGGGTCCGACTCAACTTAATTGTATTGCAGTTCGGCCTTTTGGTTTGAGCGAGCAAGTCTCCTTCACAGCCTCCTCCTCTACTTAAGTAAGAAGTTAGTTAATAGTTTAGCCAAGGAGACACTCTCACAAACCTAAAATTTATCGATCTCTTCAGGGAAAGTCAGCCCATATCATCACTACGTCCTCAAGTCCATATAGCAGATAGCCCATAGCCCCCTTTAACACCTAAAAAGCCTCCTATATAAGCCTAGGTGGTGGTGGTGGCGGCAGTCCGCCTATGCATACTTTCTGTACATGATGAAATCAATTGGTCCTCTCACACGCAACACGGGATAAAAAATACATTTTTATCTCCTATATCCCCTCCACTAAAGACTATAGGGACAGCATGCATAGCGAAGCCAGTTAGGCTAAACCCTGTCAATCTAATCAGTTAGCTACAAATGTACAAGTTCTTTTTTCCATCCTTTTTACAGCCCATCTTAAGGAGAAGAACATAACAACTTCTTCCAATCAGTTCAATCCCATTTCTTCAAATTACTCCGGTTTTTTTTCAGAAGTCCTTTTACTTTTTACAAGGCCTTACTCCCCCCTAAGGAAAGCACCAGCCGCCGAAGTGCATTTAAGCATTTCTCCTTCATCAAGGCAAGAAGGTCGTAGAAATTCGTAGAGACAGAGAGAGAAGAGAAGGGGGTATGGATTTGACTGAAAGAAATCATCATAACTGATTGTGAGACAAGGCGGATTGGCCGTTTCCCCGGTTATTGTCCGAGATTCAAGAAAACATAATATTAAACGATTCATCAGTTAACGAACGGGTCGGGTTGAAAATTAGCCTCCGTTGTAATGGCCACATATGGATATAAAGCTATATAGGGCTGCCTCTGCTATTTTGTATGTGCTCTGAATGTCATGTTATGGGATCGTTCATTCATATACGTGGAAGTACACGAGTTTCATTTTACTTATTTAAGACGCTCATCCGGCCAAGAGTATTATGGGGAATAATCATAAGTCCTAACAATAATAGTCGGATGACATTTATCCCTCTGAGGGTCGTCCATCCATTCCGGCTGTCCTGGCTCGCCTTCAATTGGGCGGACTGGGTCGAGGGGACTGAGGCTGGGTGACCCCGTCAACTGATTTACCGAATTTAGGCCTGCAGGATGAGAGAATAGGAAGTGACATGAAAAAAGTAAGTGGAAATCAGTATGAGTCCCTCTCCATTAGAATCTAAAACTTAGGCCGTGTCCATCTCCGCACTAAAGATAACTAACTGCCACTGGGAGTGTAGGTATGTACGTGGATGTGGATGACATGGTGGCTTCTTCTGTCTGGGGTTGACTGAGGGCAGAATCCAGAAATAAATCCGCCTCTAAATGGAGTTATTAAATGGAATTAATTTTTAGAATTATTTTCCCTTCCCTTTAGTATTTCTCATGTTCAGACGGAATGAAAGTGGTCAAAGTATTCAATTCAAAGTAGAAGTACACTTCGGTACATAGACCTCCGACGACGGCGGTGATTGTTTTTCTCAAAAATTGCTCACCCTACCCAATGCAATATGAAATAATATGAATACAGCTTGCACATTAATGACCCTCTCAGATATTGAAAAGATACAGAGGGTAATCTAATAACCCATTTAGACCTATTGATTCATTTCTTGAGGGCTGCCCGTAAACTTTGTTTCCGGTGCCTAAACTTCCATTTGTAGTCGGATTCGCTAAAACATTTGACTTTTTGACACTTTTTTTAAGAGCAAAACATTTAAATCGATGAAACCACATTTTAAGAACCATTGTTTCAAAACAGTGGTTTTAATGTTGGTTTTTGATGTTCTTATCTGTAAGTTTTGACATTTGTTTGTGGCTAATTCATTTAAAAGGATTACAACCAACGTTTTAAAAATAATTGTTTGCAATTAGTGGTTTAAAAAAAGTGTTTTTCTTATCCATGTCAAAAACATGAAAGTTGTGACGAATATGGAAGAATACATCGGAGGTGGACAACCCTCATGTAAACTGTTTTTGAGTCCAAATCAATTGGAAAGTCTTGATGATTGGAAATGAGGATTGTGGAAGAAGAGAGTGAAATTTATTATGAGGATTGGACATGGGAGTTGTGTAATAATAACAAATAACCGTCATATTCCAGAAACTATCCATCCATACCTCCAACTTCAGCGTGACTAAAGTTACGTGAATCTATTTTTTTGAGTAGAAACGAGGGAATAATATGCAATCGTCACTTGTTATGTTCTCCTGTTCCGAAAGTATGAATGACATGACATGGGCTTATGTTACAAAGTTACGTACAACAAGAAGGGTCGTCGTCTGGATGGAATTGCTGAATTTTATTATTTCTGGAAAGGGTTCCCTCTCTCCTCCAGATTGAATTTCCTTGTCCATTCCAGACTGAAGTTACTTTTCATTTTTCGGCCTCAAATTCGCTTCCTGGGACGAAGTCCTCTCCTCAAAAAAGGGAAAATAAGGGCAGCGGATATTTTAGGGAAAAACTTCACTTGAACTCAACCGAACATAAATGAATGAATGGTTTTTTTGAATAATTTCTCCAAAAAATCTGCATCTGCTTCGTTCGCTTTGTACTTTGTAGAGAAAATCAAGCCGAAACCTCTCAACACACTATAACCCAACCTGCCTCATATTTATAAAACCTCTCCATATTAAAATACATATAAGGTACGATAGAGGCATATGTGTGTGTGTGTGTGTTGGAGATATGCTAAATAGATTCGGAGGAATCGAAGATAATCAGGGAATGGGGAAAAGGGGATTTTATGGACGTTTTTCATAAATTTATAAAAGCCAAGCCACCCCTACCATTTCCATGGAATATTATTATAAATTGTAATCAGGCTGGATTCTGGATATTCAATTCCCTCAGCTACTGTTGTATGCATACAACAACACACTGACACACCAACTCATCGACTGTGGACTGTCGAGTGTCGACAAACTCATCGACTATATTTTCCATAAGGACTTGCCGAGCTGAAGAAGAGCGGATTGGGTATTTCAGTATTGATCGAATAGGCTTAACATGGAATTACAAATGTTTAATCAATTCTGGTAATCCATAAGGAAATTATGCAAGGGTTTCATTGATTCCCAACATTTTTCAGTCCCTTTCTCTGTGAAAAATGTAACTTTTATTATTCCAGAGCACAAGTGTCTCTCTATACATGTAGAGGAGGAGACCCTAGTGGCAAGTTGAAAGAGGAGTTTGGGTCCTATGCACGTATAACCCTCAGATATTTAATAACAACATCCTATGCATACTATATGCAATTATAGGTATAGGAACCCTCAGCTTTGTTTGGTAGGCAAATAAATTCAAGTAAAGTTCAAGCTGATTTCCACATTTGAGTGAAAAACATCTGTCCGTAGGAAACGCGTGCCTTCCTTCCACAAAACTCCAATTTATGAATTTACGTTTACAAGAAGAAAAGGAATACATCAAATTCAATTCAAAACATTCTAAAAGGGTCACCTCATTCAATAAATGGATAGAACATCAGTTTTATGGAGCTTTGGAGTTTGCAAAACCAAAACTGGTTTTTTTGGGCTAAAAAACCCTAAAAATGATTAGAAATATTGGAGTAAAATATGGATTTTGTAGAAATCCTTTTAGGCCAAGCGTACTTTTCCCCTTTTCCAGCAGATTAGTTCCTTAAAATGTAACGAGGCGGAAAGGATAGTTTCTGATGGAGGAAGTGTGTCCTCGGTATTATTATGTTGGCCTGGCACACACCAAACCAAACCTCCCTTCTATTTCCCTATTATGATTATTTGATTTCAAATCCGACTCAAAAGCCCCCGAAAAAAAGGACTCAAATGTCCAAAAAAAAAAATCACTCATAAATCTCCTTGCGTTTTTTTCACTAAAAAGCCGAAAAATCCCTCTCATTACGAAGCCAAACTCTTTTTTTTGTACATTTTTTTTAATGCTCAGCCAACTGGGCTTTAATAATAATTGTCCCTTCTGATTCCGACTTAAAAATTATCCCTTTTTTCCACCCATTCTTCTGCGTACATGGAGTTGTAATTTATTTCTCTGTTGTCTCTTGTTGTCCAGCATCTAAAAATGACAGGCAGCCTCGCTGATGATTCTTCTGTTAAAAGTCCCGTTTCTACCCTAAATTCCGAATTCGGTGATTCTGGAAGAGCTAATCTTTGTTAACTTTGTAATAAATGAGCGTCAGGGCTGAGGCTAAATCCTCTACCTTCCATCATGCATTGTCCAATTCAATCAAAATCTGCTTTAATCTCCCGTTTCCCAACCTTCAACTCCCATTCTAAATTCTAATGACAGACACTAAGTCCCTGGAAGTAGGAATTTATTTAGAAGCTGAGTTAGAATTACTCCTCATTGTTCATTGTGAGGACCACGACCACCACCAGCAGCATCAACAACAGGAGGCAATTCCTCCTCACTTGCCCTCTGCCCCACTGAACTCTTAAACTCCTCCGTCCATTAGACGCCGAATCTGCCATCATCATAGTCTTCCTTGAGCAGTCTGTAATTTCAATCCACTCTTCCTCTTTTAGAGGAGGACGACCCTCTCATTAAAATCCGTCAGTGTAGAATGTCGAGACATGAATTGATGTGATGGCGAATGTCCATCTCAATTAAGTTCAGCCCCCCTGGATGGAACTGACTTCAATTCCTGTCCCCAATCAACACCACCGTCCACCCTCTCCAAATCCTCAATCTCTCTTCATTGTCTTCAACAAAATATTTCATTTTTAATCCTATCCTTCTGAAAAACACAGCCGACCCTACAACACACAACCAAGTCTACCAAATATCGGAATTACTCTCTAGCCTCTCCACATTAGACTCTATACCTTATAATCCCATCCATCCTTGTCCAAGTCCGAGGATCAGAAGACGCTTTTATCTCTCAAACTCTCAAAGTCAATATTGATTTCCTCACCCCGTTTACAACAGTCTTTATTAAAAGGCGACACGGGCTTTAGATTAGTTTCGGTAATTTGCTTGATCCTGGATCATCCAACCGAGGCTGGATTGAAAATTCGTCCGGAAATTTCATTGAAAAAGCCGAAAGGTTCTTGTCATTAGAAATACAGGATAAAAACTACAGGGCAAGTTGTACAGGTCAGTGTTGGTTTGGTGAATAGGGATTTCACTTTTTGTTGTAGGTTGAAGGTGGCCCTGAAACGAAGGTTTTGTAGGATCCGCCTTCGCTATTTGTATTTCTGTTTGTATTTGTATTTATGATATCGAGGAAATCTATTGAGTCGGATGTATGAGGATGAGGACATAATGACATCAGGTTAGGTTACATAAGGTGTGGTCCATCACCTGTCTGTCCTCCTCTGCTTCCTTCACACTTGAATGGACAATCCACCTGTGTCTTCTGTCCTTTGGCTTTCTCTCTTTCTAACAACGGCAGACGAAGTCTTAACCTTTCACCTCACCATTGGGGCTGTATTAAGGAGGCTGAAAAGTTCTGAAGGAGTTGCAGATGATTTTAAGAATATGGAGGAAATATTCCGAACATTGAAATGTGAGCAGATGTTCAAAATTCAGATTCTGCCAGACTTGTAAAGTTCAAAGTTCCCAACTTTTCGAAACAAGTTTCAAAATCTTGGGAGTTATTGTTCTCAACTTTCCCTTTGTACATTTCCCCATATTTTCTCCCAATGGAAGTTCTTACGGGGAGGAAGTTGACGGGCTTATCTCATAAACTAACGGCCACCCTTCCACTATTCTGCTCGAACTGCTGAAATTTCGGTGACAAATTGCAAGAAATATCTCCCAACTACTTTCCACCCGGGCAGAGCCGGGGAATCTTGTATCATCCACCTTACTCCTTGTATCATCCGACTCTATGCAAAACATTCGGAATATTCTAAATATGCAAAACAGAGGCCGTGTTTGTTTCCTGGCCTATCCAATTCAGGAGGTCCACCTTCGCCTTATTCCCCTATAATTCATCTTTATCCATTTCCACATTTACTTCTCACTTTCTTCATTTCTGTCTTCTTGAATCCGAATATTCTCACAGCTTCAAAATGCAAATAAGCTTGTCGAGGCTTCGGGAGAAATTGCATAAATTCCCCTCTGAAGGAACCAGATGGGCTTGAGCTGTTTCGGGGATTTTGGGAGACAAATCGCCTCTTTATTAACATTTCCGCCCTTCTCCCAACTTTCAAGGTAGCGGAGTAATAGCCACTTAGCCAGCTTATAACATTTCTGAAGACGGGTTGACTTTTTACAAAGCAATTAAACCTCATTCCGTTTTAAACTCCCTTGAGCTCCTGACTGAATCAAATAGCCCAAAGGCTATAGAAATCGGCCCTTGAAAAAAAGCACACATAAAGAGCCCACACCCTCCCACCACCACCACCGATTGTAATTTAGCCACCACGGATGGTTGAGCCTCTTCTGTCCTCTGTTTTGTAGCTTGTACTCCAGTGTCAAAAGTCCAGGGCGTGTTTTCTAAAGCAGTCGACGAACTAAACCTTTTTTTATTCCTTTGGAAGATATGGAATTTATTGACCAATTGAATCCACAACCCTTTAGCCACCAATAAATCCAATTCTGAATTCGGGCTTGTGTAGAACAGAGGATAAAAAACAGTCGGATTAGTTGGGGCTGGATTTTTATTATTTATTCGCTATTATATTTAGCAACCCTTCCCTCCTATTTCACACAATGACCTATGGACTAAAACAAACTCAAACCCTCTCGGATCAAAAGACTAAAAAAACAGTTCCACACTTCATTTCATCCTTTTCGAGAAATTACGTTGTAATAGTCCCATAGATATATGTATATAGTATCATTATTTCATTATTTATTAAATAGTTCACCATCCATCAGCTACGTCTTATGCCCTTTGACACCCAGTCTCCCACAACATCTTTTTCCTACATTAAACCATTAAAGTCCAGTACATGTTATCTGTAGTTCTATTTGAATTGGATTTTGTTGGATTAAGCAAGGTTTGAATCCATTAAAATCCATTCGAAATGATGAAGCCTAAGTTTTGACTTTGACCCCTTGACATACCCCACCCAAAATCTTTGAGCCGAAATAGCGGAGCCCTCCATGTCCACCACCGAACCAACAGAGGTTATATGAGTGAAATGAGACATGGCGTATGTACAGCCCCAAATAATAGCAAGATAGTGTAGAAGAATAGTTTTACAGGGAGAGTTGAGATCTAGACGGGTAGATTGTGGAGAGTAGATGGACGGGAGTTATCGACGGGCATAAGTTTTATGATGGAAAGGCGAGTTAAAGTAAAAAGTAATTTCGTTGAGCAAGCAAAGCCAATGAAACTTTAGTTATGGCGGATAGTCATAAAGATATTTTCCGCCTAATCGTCTATAGTCTCTGAGGCAGGGGATATGACAAGGATAAGGCAACTTCCTCCTAGATGACAATTACAGTCCAGGCAGGCAGGACTCAACAACTCAGAAGTACAAAGTAGAGAACTAAACTAACACTCAGGCAAAATACCTCCACCAGAAGAACTATTAAGGCACAAGGCCACTTTCCCTTCGTCCCTACCTACCTATAGGCCTCCCTTTTAATCATCAAATGTAATCTAATCATCTTTCCCTATAAATAAATCCTTACAATCAGCACAGAGAAACTCTCTCATTTCTTCTGTCAACAAATTCAGGAATTATTGCACTCACATACAAAATAAATCCTCACATTTACTCAAAAACACGACCGTCGGCATTTTTGAAAACATTTCAACTAAATTTTACCAATTTAATGAATTTTGCAAAAAAAAAATTTTTTAATCCGGTAGCAATTTTGTCCGAAAGTTTACGAGGAAAAAAGTCGCCAAACTAAATTTTGCCAATTTCACGAATTTTGAAAAAAAAACGTTAAAAATCCAGTGGCAATTTTATCCGAAAGTTTACAAAAAACAGTTTTAATTCTCCATACACTTTTTTTTAATTCTTGATGACGGCTTTATTGATTTAAAATTGAATGCTGTGAACAACTGCACCTTTCATCGAGAGGCCGGAGTTTGAAAAGAAGACGGAAAGAATGGTTGGAGTGGATTAGGTCAGAGGTCATTTAGATACAAAGAGCTATAGATATCGGCTAGGAGAAAGTGTTTTCGGAGGCAGAAGAGAGAAAAGGTTGTATCGGACAGGAGAGTAATTTTCATTAATTCCTAGGAGAGACTGTAAAGCGGATGTCTGTGTGTTTCCTCGTCGGAGAGAGCGATATATAATACCCGGCCTTATTAATATGAACTTCTATACAGATATACATGCAATGAAGTAGTCTACACTCCGTATACACACATATAGATACACAAGGAGAGGATAAGGAGTCTAGGCTGGAAAACAGGAGTTATGGAATAATTCCATAAGAAAGGGGAACTTCTGGATCAATATCTCCATTTTACCCATTTTTTTCATTCTCCATCCCTCGTCGTCCTTCGCCTTCTTCTTGTCCACAACTTTCAAACCAAATTTATTTCCTGGGGATCATCCACCCCCACCGCCACCACCGACCCCAAGCCCCCACTTACCCCCCTTCCTGGACCTTTACAATCTAATCTCCACCCTTTTGTTTGTTTGTTTGTTTAAAAAATGGATCAAGGGCTATTTTTAAAGCTTTAAAGTAGATTTACAATTAGAGGGAGATTTAGTGTCAATAAGACTAGACAGCCTAAAGTCAGTGGATTTGTCATTGTTTATGGATGACCCCTGCTAACTCCAACATGCCACGCAGACATATTATCATCAGAAATGTTGAAATGGATGTACTACAACTTGTGCTCTTTAATTGCACCTCCCCTGATATACCCTGTAGATATGGTATAGCTCATGTCCATTCCTATCACCACCACCACCCAAGACCAATTTCCCCTCTTCAGGCACTTTCAAACGGCCTGAAGCCCCCTAAAGTTTCAACTTTGTTGTCCATTCGAGCATAAATTTCTAAGTATGTTGACCCGTTGGAAATGTTTCAAAGCGTTTGAGATTATCAAGAACAACGTCGGCTGTAGCTTGTTTAGAGTTTAAGCATTATCGGTAGATAAGATGTGTTCGTAGATTTGGCAGTAACTTCCCTCTGCTTATAGTTTCCTTGTGTTGTTGACTTCATACATATCCTGGCCTGACAGATGGAGAAATTGAGATAAGAAGGATTTTTTTCACCACCTCTCCAGAATCATATTTCCCTGTCCTCACCTCTAATTCCGTATAATCAGTCCAGCCCGAATTTTCCTCCACCACCACCATCACCACCACCGTCCGATTTAATTCAAACCTCAGGGCCGTATATGTCCCTCTTCCACTTTTCCGGACAGGCTACAGTGGATTCGGACAGTTGAAATTCAAACTATTCCAAGGAAGCCGTACGTCACCCACCACCACCTCTCGTATTAAAATTCTGCCATCACACTCTTGCAAATTCATTATCGGCTCCTGTCAGTAATCGCCTCGTTATCAAACTCCTGATTATTTCAGCAGCTTAGCTCGGCCCCCTCAGTTTCATCAAAAAAATAGAAGTAACGGCTGATATTAAGAAGCATATTGGTTCTTTGATAAACCAGGCTGTTCATAAACAGTTGTATTGTGGAGGCTGGGTTTGAGACTTTGAGATTTGTTAAAATCCATACCTGCATCTACCTACGTACTTACAACCTTCAGCCAACTCCGAGCTGGACTTTAATACTCCAGCAGGATTATAACTTGGACCTATGCAAGTCCTGGGGTTATGTTATGTTCATCGAGAGAAAAAAGTGAATTTTCTATACAGAAGGAAGCCGTTGGAATGCAGAGGAGATTGTACAGCGAATGCTTATGCCCTTATCGGCTATTTTGTCTACCCTAGATTCTGTGGATAGCCAATTCTATATGTTTTCCATATTTTCTATATTTTCTGTATAAAGTAGAGAGGAGGAAGTGAGTGGAGATAAGCTGGATTGGACTTCAAAATCCTCCCCGACTTTTACTCCGAAATATTTTACAGCCTTCTTCGTCAGCCTCTGCCCTCCTTTCCCCTGCATTTGTTACATTTTTTGGATTGGCAAAGGAGGCATTAAAAAATCCTACCTTTCCCTGTATACATGGAAAAGTACATGAAAAACATGGATAATCATAAAGTCAAGCTGTACAGTATGGATGCATATGCGGGTGGTTGTACGTATGTACATACATACACTCAAGTAATATGTCAGAGGGTCGATGAATCTCCTGCATCGGTTTCCTAGCTCCGGCTGTAGAATTACATACGAGCCTTTAAAACCTCCTGACTCTGGATGGAAGAATAGGATGTGCGTGTGAGGTTTTAAAAGGCTTTTCCCCGACTTTTCAATATTTTTATTTTTCAAGTGAAAGTCCACAACAGAGGAGGAAGGATCTGCTGAATTGAAGTTTAAATGTCACGGATCAATTTCCCCGATGGATACAGAAATACAAAGACAGTTGGCAGGGCGATCAAGTGCTTCTATTCCGTAATTCCTTAGAGATGCTCTTATCAAAACAACAAATTCCGACGAAGCCATCACACGTCTGTCTGTCCATCTCTGAATTCCTGGATTAGAAAAAAATTGAAACGTAGGTAACTTAAGCCTTGGTTCCCTATTATATTCTGATCTGCATCTCTCCTAACATTTAACACTTGAACCGACACCTTCCTCCTGCCTTGTTTGTTGTGTCGAAGAGGAAGGAACTGAAGAAGCAGATCCTGTAGGACGGAGTTCAAGAGAGTGAGAGTTTACATTTCATCCCCAGGGAGGCCTGAGATTCTTCAAGAGTCCCGAGCCTCTTTTTTAAGCCACACTTTCTCCAAATATTCTGATGAGCTATTTCCATCTCAAGTCCGTTCCGCCATGTAGTTATGTACATACACGAAGTTCCTCTCTTCAGGTATAGGAGGGTATGCCTGGATGTGTATGTAGGAGTGCAAAGGCTTATTTTAGCCTACGAAGTCTCCCTTATGATCTCAATGAGTTGATGTTGATGATATATACCCTGCCTTCCCACGGTATGTATACCGGAGGGAGAGTATCAAGTTATCAAGTACAGACTATGCAAAGCGTCGTATTATGTGTCGTAAAAACACAATTAGGAACTTTAACTATAAATCCAACTTGGTCATGTCATCATATTCTTTAATGTCTCCTCCATACATAGTTCCGTATGTACCACCACGGTATGTATACCAAAGGCTATAGGCAATAGAGTTCTATAGGAAGTACAACGGGGGCTGTCCATAATTTGCAACGCTGGTGGAAATAATATTTTTGCCTGTTGAGTTCTCCGGCAGTTGACCCCTTGAACTCCGATATGACCTTAGGGATAGGGGTTGACTCTGACCTGGATTGTGTGTCAAGGCAGACATCCTTACCTGCTGGGGTGGTGGATAAGGTTATGTGTAGTCGGGTGTAGTTTATGCACAAGTCCTGAGGATATTTACATCCTATATTATGGGAATATAGTGAGGTTCGGCCATATACTGAAATGATATTGCTTGTATCTGGAGGGGATTTGTGATGCAAAATTGTAGTTGGGTAGATGAATGGAATGACTACTCAGTTCCAACTTGAAGAGTCCGTAATAATATTAAAGTGACGGAGGGACATATCTCCACCACCACCGCCACCGAATTTCCGAATACCCACCAGACTCCCGTATGTATTTCATGGAAGGAGAGAGCACGAGGCATGTTGGAAAGGCGACAAAGGAACTTTAGCTCGTATTAACGTTGTTCAGTAAATTTTCGGAGAATCCCAGCCTACACGACCAGAGGAGACGAGGACGGCTAGCCTCAGAAATTTCCAAACTCTGAACTTATCCCAAACAACAGAAAAACAACCTTCGGCAATGTCCTTCATATATTTATGTATTAGACATTTTAGCCCTTTTCCATCCAACAAAATCATACCCACCACAAAATACATATTCAGAGAGGCACATCAACTTGTCCATACTGACCAACAATTATATTTGAGTAGTTCAAGTTCCCTTTGTCCTTATTTAATCAGTTGGGGTAAATTCCGCATGGTTTTTAATCACAACTCTAATTTCCAGTCCTTGTTCAACTTTCTTTTGAGGCTAGGCCATGTTGACATAATTGCCCTGTAACAACAAGCTTTATGACTTTCCCGTATTTCCATTGAGTTTGTGACGGCGGAGATGTTGTTTTGATTCCTGATTATGATTACTGGGGATTATATGATTGGATGAGATTGGGATGAAATGAAACAGCCGTCCCCCCCTAACCTTTCTCCCTCAAAAGTAATTTCTTTCCCGGAAAATGTTCCAAAAAACTTTCTAATTTCATGTCCACATTTTTCCTCCTTGAATTTATGAGGCGAGTTTAATGTTTGGAAGGAGGTCGGTCGGCTGTGCTTAGTTAGAAGGAGATATTCGCCAATGAAGTTATGACTAATGCCATTTGGGACATTCAGACTCAGATATTATTCGACTGCTCCTACTGCCACTTCCAGAAAATAATGCTCGGCCCTTCCTCATCATATCCCTACATAATCAGAAGAGAGGAGAGAGATAGACCCTTAGCAATAACAACACTAACAATATCCCTTCTTCAGAATATTATTAATAATTCCAGCTCTCTTCTCATTTTCTGGACATAAATCTCGTGTCCTTGTCACCCCGTCTGTAGCAAAGCTGGAGTTCCAACAGATCCTGAACTACTGTCTCCTTAATGTATTTATGCAAAGCACGAAGAAGCCCATCCACAACTATCAGATCCTCTATGACTAAGGCTATTTAAGGCTGAGAATCTGTTCGAAATATGGTTTGGAATGACGTAGGATGAGCCGTTGGGAAGCATTATCATTTTTTCAATCAGACGGCAAGGAAGTTGAAGTATTTTCGGGTCCTAAAGTTTCCCGTAATTTCCCTTCAGATTTTTCGGTGGAGGGGAGAAGGATGGATTTGATGGGCTGGACGGAGGTCTTTGATTTCTGCCTTTCAGGGAATCCCTGGACTCTATTTCTCTTAAAAGTTTAAGAAACATTTCTCCCTCAGTCTCCACTAATTTCTCCCTTCACAAAAAGAAACTTCCACCGACCAACCAAGCCCAGCTTCCAGCACCAACTTTTGACACAAACTTCTTGGGGAGCAGGAGGCAAGCCAAATAAGTCCTGTCTCAGCCACCACCGACGGTACCGACAGTACCGACACCAATCCATCCGTCCACCTCCTATAGTAAGGAAGAAGGCTACAGACCCACTGGACCAGATCGTAGGACGTTTCGATTTTCGAAATTTGTCTCATAAACTAAATAGTTTCCACTATGCCTCAGGCTTTCGAATTCCAAGAGTCTAGCTGCTAGCTTTGTTGAAGACGTTTCCTAAGGCTGAAGAGGGCGGCTTAAAAGTTCCATAGTCTACTTAAATATTATTCGGAAATGTGTTGACGAAAAGTATGAATTGATTTGTAGCTTTGTTCCCTTTCATAGAAAGGGATGAAGTTTCTTTTAACTTCTCCGGTAGCCTTTGCCCAACCTCTTGTTTTCCTCTTCCTCCGTCGGAATTCATACACGGCCAGGAGTGAGTTTGGCTGAAGAGGTGGAGGTTAGTTGTTAAAAACAGTTGGAATTACTGAATTAGGACATCCTATTCCAAATGTTTCCAAGTACCTTAACTCAAAAGAGGCAACAACAAGTCCAGATTTCGTCCATCCGTTTAAACTCCTCCGTTGTTCAGATTCCGCTTCTCCTTCATCATGTCGTCGTATTTATTTAAGATTCCACCGTACGTAGTGGTGAAAGTCGAGGCGGGAAGACGTCAGCTAGGCTACGCAGAAACACTTCATTGTCCTCCGTGAACACAACCTAAAAAGACCGGAATCCGACTTTTACGCTCTTGTCTCTCCAAACACAAGGATATGAAAAGAGTGACAGGGTTTTAGGAGATGAACGCCAACTTCTAAAAACTTCCTTGTGTATGTCTTCCCATCCGTTGGGGTCGTCCAGTGGCTATGGCCTTTGAAAGAATTGTACCTTTGGCACTCACCTCCCCTCATAGACAGAGGTTTACATTTGTTTCTAAATTTGATCACAAGCCACGTTAATCAGTTCCCAGTGGGATCCGACAACTTACCCAGAAGATCCAATTGTCAAAAATATATCCGCTTTCAAATCAAATGTTACCTATGTCTATGTATTTTGTAATTTCCCCACATCCCCCCAAAGATATGTTTTGCCAAAGAGGATTATGGAAATCAGGTTATTGTCACCTTAAAACGATTTTCCTTGTATGCCGGGGATTCAGTGTCAACGATGATACAGCTTGATCAAAATCATATACCAACGTTCCATAGTTTATGGACATCCCTCCCCTATAAGAGTGGCCGATGAGAATGATCTAGTAATGATACTGACTCTACTACCTCCTTTCAATTCCCAATAATCCGAACTGTCCAACCCAGCCAAGGTTAGGGGTTATGAAAGCTATGTATGTCGTCCATAGAGACAGGATGATTCCACCTGACTTTGGATTTCCATTCATATGATTATTACAAACTGCTTCGGCATCTCTCTCCCTTCTTCTTGGAGATTCGTCAAGTTTCCAAAGAAAAACTACAACTCCTCGTCCTCCAAGTTTTCGGAGCTGTCATCCTCCATTATGCCTCTGAAAGGGTTCTCTCTCGATGTGTGTTTTTGTGAGTTATTCGAAAGTTACACGTGTCTGTGTGTCCCTATATAGCAGCACTACTATCTGTATTTTCCTTTGTCTCTCCCCGTGAATGATGGACACTTTACTATAATGCATGAGGAGGATGGAATGAAGGAGTCTACAGTTCTGCCGATGGATGAGATTTCAACTCTCTTATTGTTATTTAGCCTCAAGTTCAGTCCCCGGATGAGTCATGTCTCCAACAGCCAAGGATATGAAATGGCATTAGTAGGGGTCTCCGATTTCCACTAGACTACTGGACATCCACACCCGATACCACCAATCCCGCCAACCGCCTTCCTTGACAACCCGCACCCGCTTTAACCTAACGAGGCTAGTTCTCTGTACAATATAATCACCCTTCTCATTTACAGACATAATCACCCTACCAGAATTCAAGAAGCCGTTTCTAACACTTCCTAAGAACTTTAAACCTTAAAAGCCACAATTCTCCTGGAATCTGGATGCTTTGTTCCAGCGCGCGACATTCAAATGTGATTATTTTTTCCCCGTCCTAAAGCTGTCCTGCCTTGATATCCTAATTAAAAGTACAACCTATACATGATGATCTGCCTGTCCTGTACCAGATCCTTTAAGAGGCGGAAAGTGATGAAACGGCAAGAGAGAAAAGGGCAGAGAAAATTGAAATTCGGTTGTCGGACTCAGAAAGGGGAGATGGAAATGAGAAGAATTGCGTGGGAGTAATCAAAGGGTTGTTGTTTCCTCTTTACAACAAGAGAGACTTGTCACTCTAACTCAATGGATTCCCACTATGTATCACCCATAGCGACCCCTATAAGCGAATCAGGTTTTAGTCTCTCATACACAGCTAAAGCTATATCATGTGCTTGAGCTAAGGGGATCTTATACAGAGGACACAATTTTAATGAAATAACCCTTCGTCGTCGGTAAGCTCTGAATTTCGGAATATTATTTATCAGCCATGGATGAATTGGATTCCAGCTTTCTCCGAACTCCAACGCCTTCCATCTCCTTCAACTTCAAAGCCCTCAAGCCCAGCAGAGGCGATCAAAAGGACTCCGAGTCCGAATCCAAATCCAGTTCCAACTAGACAAAATTAAGGAGTCGGCTATTACAAGATGTAGTGGAGATTGTAGATAGTTTTTGAGATGTTTGTCCACCATGTCAGAGGTTCCTTGCGTTGATGAGGAAGGGGAAGTGATGGTTGTGTTGTATGTAACTCTGGAAGTTGATATCTGCTGGAGAATTGGATATAATATTTCTATAATTTCCTCCTCCATCCCTCTTCGTCTTCTTTCGAGGTGGTCGGTGATGGTGGTGGTGGTATATGAATTATAATCCGATAACTTATAACTATGAACCAGGCCCAAGGTTAGTTATACATCTCCGGAATATTATTTTATATGATGAGGATATGGAAGAAGATGCCCAGAGGTTTTGGTAACAAATCGATGAGTTCGAGTTCCCTCTTGTGCTATTCCTCCAGCCTCTCGGAGTTCTGTCTCCCTGGCCCTCCCTGCCTGCCTGCCCCAGTCTTTCTTCCTAGCTTTCTTCTTATTATTACTTTTATCAATATTCCGAATTCCCCGTCATAACTTTCATCCAAACTCATCCAGGAGGATGTTGTCCATGTCCTTCGTCCAGATCAGATAGAACTGCTAGAACAACTACAGGCAGGAGGGATTACTAGGTCCAGCAACTCAAGTCTGACAAGATTCTGGTCTCTCTCCTCTGTCCATTTCTCACTTTTTCAACTCGATCTCCTTTCTCTTTCTAGGATTTGCTTAGGAAATGTTATTTAGCATCCACAGATCCGAAAGTCAGTCACCTACCAAGCCAACAAGATATAAACAATACAAAACATCCCATAAACCTCATCCTATAAGAGAGAGATAGGCGAAGAATATAACATAAATGATATATTGTATGTGGGAAAGGGATAGAGAAAGGACGACCAGAGGTATATAGGAGAAGTCCCTATAGGGCAGAGGACTATAGACACACAAGTACCACCACCACCACCAACCACCACCACCAGAGTCCATATCAAAATATCTTCCTTATCGATCCACTTCCCCGTCCACACGACTTTTCTGATGAACAATCTCCGCCTCCAAACTTTCCCTTCATTTCAGACATTTGAGGCCCTCATTTCATTATTATTGACCAATTTCAATTCAAACTCCTCAAAACTATATATGAGCCTAGCGATCCCCACCACCACTACCGTCTCCTTCCTACTTCATGTACCACCACCTCTGCCTTTCTCTTCGCAAGGCCCTTCTGGACCAAGTACCTTTCACCACCAACCACTTTATACTTTCCTTCACCCAGTAGAGTCAATAAAAACAAGGCTTTTAAATATTATTTATCACTTTGTCCCTACCGACTGCCTCTACTCTCATCCCTATAGCACCTCCTCTATAGCTAAGCATATTCTTTGGACATGGGGACATATATTCTATATGAGTTATGCATGCATGCATAGGGTCTTATCTATACTGTAACAACTGAGGATTTCATATTTGATCAAAAATTACGAACCACCTGGGAGTTTAGATCCAAAGTCTCTAAAATATTCCTTGTCCCCATGGACGGTTCGGCTAATTATTAATCTGATCGGAAAATCCTAAACTGATCGGTTCTTAATAGTAGCTTCATTGTCAGAGGGTCATAGGGATGCTTTATCGTATTTCTAAAAAGTTATAATACGTAGCCGACTTTGTGTTGTCCATGAGGGTGGTGGGAAGGTGTTGAGGTGGATTGTTTAAAGTTGGATGAGAGGTGACCTGGGTGGCCGATGGATGTTCTGCCCTTGTGCATATAAATAGAGAATGAAGGATGGACAAGTGCCATGTTTTCAGTTTTTCACACTCTCGGCCCACTCGTCTTCCATTCTTCAGACCTTGGAATCATCCATAATTCCTATGAAATCCTGTGTATCAGAACTTCCTACGGGAATAGGAACACTTAGGACAATGAATGAGTGGGAGTGCCATCTTTTCACTATTCCAATTTAAATTCGGATGTATGTATAAAATATCCGTTGTGATTATAATCGTTGTTTACAAGTCAAATTGATTCAAACTAAGCCCGTGGCACGGCTTGGTTTCTTGTACGCATCATCAGAATTGCTACAATATATAAATACAATATACAATACAACACAATACAGTCATCAGAGTATGAAGTATGCTAGACCAATTTTAACAAAAATCGGATTTGAGATGTTCAATTCTAATTGTATTCCTTCCATAAACTGGAGACATGATGACATTCGCCAATCCTGGATTCAAAATCCATGCTTCTACCCTTTGACATTGAATCCCCCACATAAGAAAATCTGTTGAATGTGTTAATTGGACCCAGCTGGTTAATACCGTAGAGAAGAAGCGTAGTATGTGCAGAAACCCCAGGACTGGCAGGCAGCAGTCCTCCCTTTCTCTCTCTGTGTACTTCTGTGTACATTCTGATAAGTCTGATAAGGAATGGTTTTGAAGTATGGATTTGAATTGTAATGATTGGGGAACAAATGAGAGGCTTATTTCCCAGCCGCTCTCCTACTTTATTATTGATTTCACATTAAGCACACATTTCATTTATTATTTCACCTTCTCCCGAGTTACATCCACATAATCCACAGGGCAGAGGAATCAAGAAGCTGACGACGTGAATCTCCCAGCCCTACCTGCCCAGAAACAGAGAGCATGGACACTACATGGTGTAGACAGATAAACTCTTTTTATGATTATTTCCGAATGTGTTTCCTCACCTGGAGGGGTTTTAAGACTCAACACTTGCTTTTTAATGGCAAAAGCAAAATTTAACAGCCCCACTCCCAACCACCACCACCAGTCAACACTGCCCAGGCAGGTTGGTCGTCCTCCGAAAACTTACTTGGAATGATAGAAAACGCTCCTTCTTCCTTTTGTTCAATTCAATGGTCTTTACGACCTCCTTTCTTCTTTCTCTCAATTCTAACAATTCGTAACTATTTTATCCCTCCCTCATAATATATGACATTAACTCAGACCTGAAATCTTCCTTTAATCAAAACACATTTCCGGCGTATTCTCAAGAAAAGCATGTGTAACAGTGTGGTTTTTAAGCTGTGAAACCCCAACTACCAAAAACTTTAGAAGGAATTGATTGTTTCGGACAAGCAGAAACCCACTTTTCATTCTTGCGACTTCTTTACAGAATTAAAAATCCTTAAAAACCGCTATCAATAAGGTTTTTTTGATGGTCTGGAACGTTAAGAGTGTAAGACACTTATATCAGCCACCTATTTAAGGAATTACAATGTTTGGGATTGGTAGAGGGAGATCGGAGTTTTGTTAAACGGAGGTCGGGCTGTAGTTTGGAATTAAAGGATTTTTTGCCAAAATATAGTAAGATCTCTAAGGAGGATAGGATTCGGGATGGGAATTAGTTGTTGTTTAGAACTCTCTGGATCCGTCTTTAGCCAAGAGACAAAGCTTAAACATTAACTGAGTCCCTCTGACTCTTTTTTGTTCCAAGGACATCTTACATCCCTCTCCTTAGCTGTTTTATAGAGAATAGAGGAAGGAACGATTTAGTGAAGACTTGATGGCCATATAGGCTAAGATAGGCCAGGAAGGGAAGTCAGTCTCTACAACTTTCCCCAAGATTCAGATCCTAGAGAGAGGAGAAGGAATCCGGACCATATTACATTTTTCAGTGGCAAAAAAACGGAGGAAAACTTTCAACCTTTTTTTACTTCCATCAATTCAACTTTGTTCCACTAAACAAATTTTTTGAGGAAAAAGTTTAGAAATAAAAAGAAATCCTTTACCCTTCGTCCTGAAGTTGAGGACAGGGAGTAGTGCAGTGGTGGTGGTGGTCCCTCACAGCTCTCTTGTCATGTCACTCCGGTACAGTACAGGAGATTTACATCAGCGTCCATAAGAAGCTAAGCCGTCACAGCCTCCGCTAACTGCATTACTAAACCCAGCCCACTAACTACCCGGATTTACTCTAATCTCTAACTAAACTACACAACTTCTTTTAAATTGATATCGCCTCTTGGAGGGAATAGCGTAAGGGCTCATTTCCAAATGTCTAGTGTCCTACAACCGACCTAACCAACCGGTCCTGCCACCAGTTACCGGGTTATTGGGGTCAACATTTTAAAACCTAGCATTTTGTTACTGTTTTTCCGATGTTTTTCGGATGTTCGGTCAAGCCAGAATTGGTCTTCCACAGGTGACACAGCAGTAGGTAGTGAGCTGAACTTGTCTAGTAACCCATTTTCCATCCTATCCTTTAAAATGATAAACTGTTTGTATTTATCATGGATTAATTAATTACCAGCTAACCAGCTTCTGTTAACAAGAAAAAAGTCCATTAAAATTCCAACTAAAGGTTAAAAAGAGGAGTACATGACATGTGCCAATAATAAGAACTCATTCCGGACTAATAACCCTGAACTACTTCCCTCGGATTGTGGAAGAAGAGGAGAAAGGAGTTAAGAATAACAAAATAAGTGAAGTTGGATTAGAAGAAGAAAAGGTTTGGCAATTCAGGAAGAGATCAATCATTTGGACTTTTTGACTTTAGAATGTCCAACCGAGTCCAAGTCCTTGGATTCCGTATATGTACTTCCTCCAAAAAGCCTTGCAACGGCCGGTTGGGTTATGCAATGCAGTTAGATTTCTGTCAAGGTTTTCAATTTATTTAGAATACGAACCTCCAATCCAACTTTCATTTCAACCAACTTCCCCCGTCTCATGTCAACCTAATCCATCTCAATCTCATTTAAAGGCTTGGGAAACTCCAATCCAGTCAACCAATCGGACAAATATCCATTAACCCTCTCCTACCTCTTCTACATTGGCCCATAATTTTATGGACTTTATTGGCGACATTATTGTACTTTGATAATAATACGGAGCCCAGCTCCTCTGCATTGTCATGATTGATTCCGACCTCAAATGCTTCAATTATAACTAAGCAATTCCTTAAGCCTAGTCCATAAGCAGAGGTAGTAGGGTCTTAAACTGAAGAGAGGATTTCAATCAGGAAATGAAAACTTCCCTAAATTGGATGAAAGTTATTGATTCGGAATTAAGGCAATTATTATAGATTTTCTTGAGCAAGACTCCTCTACAGCATATTTCCAAATCCTCATCATAAATCATACAGACACACCAAGTTGAAATGCGACCGAAATCCTTATTGAATGTTGAAGACAGACAGGGAATTGTTTTTTCCTCTGAAATTATCAAGGAATTGACAAAAGCTTGGACTCGGACTGGGAAAAAACCACCGGAGGGCTTAGTTTGTTTGAGGAGGTTTGAATATCCAGGTGTCATCTGGTTATTACAGACTCGTAAATGAGTTGACAAGGGAACTGCCAAAACTTTTCACATGTCAAAACAAGTAGGACTGAGGGAGTTTGACAAGAGAGTTGTAGTTGTAGTAGCTTGTAGCTGCCGAGGAGGACAATAAAGCCCTGCCGTTTGATACTTATCAGGAAAGACAATGAAGACGGAGAGGGAGGCACGTGGCTACCTCTTGTTAAAAACCGATGGGGAGATAAGGCCTTATCTCCATTTCATTAAAGTCCGGAATTAAGTCATTTCCCCTTCACACTATTTGGAATTAATTATGCAGACTTTTCCTTCTACATTGGCCAACCCATCAGTCGTCAGTTGGAGTGGAGACACGTCTGGATTAAACCAGCTTGTAAGAATGGTTGTAACCAGGACATTACAATTTGTTAATTTATTTTGTATGCGTCTTAAAGATTGTAAACCAGTGCAAATCCGGCTGGATTAAGCCAGTATTTATGAACTTCGACCTTTTTTTGAGATTTCTACATTTTGAAACTTAATGAAGAGAGGCTTTACAGGGTTGTCTGGTTTCAAATAATTAAAATATTATCATTAAATTACTAGTGGAAGTCGTAATTGCCAACAAATGAAGAAGCTCATAAGATGCATACACTTTTTTCAGAAACACATGTTAGCTTGAGGGGTTTGGACATCTTCGCTTTGCAATTATATTTTCTGCACTTCTGATCACAAGCACTTAATGCTAATTATGTTGTTAATTACACTCCGGAGTTCATTGGGATAAAAGTTGGGTTGAAAGGTGGCATAGTCATCAGTTTATATTATTGGACCTGGTAGTGTGTGTGGTGGCAACATATTAATCAAAATAGCATGAACCTTGGCTTCCCCTTAGAGGCCCAGCAGATTTGAGGACACGACATGACGTGGCAAAATGAATATTTTAACGTTGAAATGAGATCACTAACAGATTGGACTTGTTTTTTTACACCAGCTTGTGAAACCATCATTGGCTGACTGTGAGATTAAATTAATAAATAATTGCAATTAATAATTAGATTACAATGAAAAACAGCCTGCTTGATTGAATCCCAACAGACGGATTGGAATTATTGGAAACACTTGTCTGAACGAACTCAGGGGAAGTGGAGTAAAAACAATTATTTATTATTTATCAATTCAAGCCTGCAAAAAATTAATTTAATCAATAGGAAATGGATTAGTTAATAACCACAATTAAATATTCAATTGATTTAATTCAACTAAGGGCTGTCCTTAAACTACGGTCGTCAAACTTCCCATTTTTTTATCCTAACTTGACGTCTCAACTGTAAGGTTGACTGTCCTTTGAAACGGCTATAGTTCACAACTTCCTTCGTCACATATGTTCAATTAGTAATTTTTTGAAAACTTCCTACTTATAATCCCTTTGTTTTTTATCATGGTTTTTCAAACTAGATGTCCATTGAAATCCATAATATTCAAAACCAATTTGTAAGAATGTCAGAGTAATCGTAGAACGGCTTAAACAAATTTTTGCAATTGTAAATCGTTTTATTTAAATCCGCTTGAAAAGCCCTTAAAACAAAAATTGAGTGAAAGCAGGCAGATATATTTTGTATCCTGATTTTTTCAAAATTTACTTGAAATCCACAATATTTAAAACCAGTTTGTAACATTTATTTAATTGTAAATCGTTTCATTTAAATCCGCTAAAAATGCCCTTAAAAGCCCTTAGAACAAAAATTGAGGAAGAGTAGGCAGATGCATTTACGGAGCACAACCGTCATTTATGGACAGCCTATTGGAGAAAAACAGGTGGAAATTTCTAATCCAATTTATTCCGAAGGATAAAAAGGAGATATTAAATCATTAAATTATACTGGAATTCTGTTGAACCTACTTGACGTAAATGTAACAACAAGGCCTGTGTGTGTTTGTATCTACAAATCTACACTGTAGCCTTACGAACTACGTACAACAGATATGAAACGGCCTCTTTTTATTATTCCAACCTCCCAACGTTTATTGAATGCGGGTACTTCTAAATGGATTGTAAACATTGTCAAATACACTAAAGTTTAAATATAGGGACTCGTGGATTAACAGTTAGCCAAGCGTTTTTAAAGCCTACGTCTCCTGTTTGCAAACTTATTATTAGGGTGTGGTGGATTACTTATCTCTAGAGGTTTACGCTCTTCTATACACGTCTACACTCTACACCTATCTATTATGGGAATTTACTACGGCTAAGTATGTACTTGCTAAGTGTGTGGACTCTAGAATTTTACCCTTTAAGCATATTTTACCAATTCAACATTTCAGTACTTTAGGAGCTTCGCATTTTAGTGTAATTGTGGTAGGAAGGCATTTAAATGTCGGTATAGAATTACAACAAGCTCCATCCAGGACGAAGTTAAAATAAGCTTCAGTCTGGGATGGGAATCCATTTGATTCCGTTGACAACATTTCCGACTCAGTCTTTCTGCCTTCTGAATTCAATTCAGCGAGGCCAGGAAGCTCAGTCAGTCAGAATCCTCTTCGTTTTTTGGATGTAAATGCAAAGTAAACTCATTCCGAATGTATAATTCCAGCTTCGTCGGTGGTAGATGAATTTTAGGAGATATGCAGACAAACGCGGCTTAATTCCGGCCCAAACGGCCCAAAACTTTTAACCACCTTGCTAGCCATTCCTTGTAATTATTAATGGAAACACAGTGACAGTTTCCAGAGAAGCTTGATAGAAATTTAGGGAGTTTAGCCTAAGAATTAAACCCGTTATTACCTCCCTATACATTATGGTATTAGATACAGGTGGTGTACATGTTTAAAGATCATGTATGGAAGTATTAGTAGAATACAGTAGAAGGTGTGTGGAGGTACGTTAGCTGTAATCGTATTATTTAAATGTAGGGGTGACAGACAGTATAACAAGAAATTTAATTAGATATGCCGCGTTTAGTATTGAAAACTGTGTGGTGTGTGTAAAATTAATAAGAATATTTTGAGAATGCCAAGTCCTTACAAGCCGAGGGGGGTTGCTTAAAACGGTGGGGCTATAAAAACTATTACATTGTAACAGGGTGCTTTGTTGACTATACTTTATACGAGAGACTACATGCCTAGACGAGACTACAAACATATTACATTACAAAAAGGGATAAGAATACCCCGTCATTTTGACCTCCCTCTCTCGGCTAAGGGACTTGGCCTAATTAAGCTAATTAACTAACTACTACAGCGGGGTTTAGCATAAGGCTCCTATTAAGTTGGGGGCAAGACTATTTTATAACATTGTAAACTACACAGAAGAAGGAGGAAGGGAAGCTATTAAATGTTTCTAAGGACATAGGGTGTAGGAATTTAGGACGCTGGGCTTTGAAGGCGGACAATTTGAATTCCTAAACATGCATTCTAAACAGTCTTTGATGTCTAAACATTCCTAAGTACTGGATAGGTTGGAAATTTAAAAAGTAAGTTATGGAGATGTACACAAGGTATAGGAGGAGGAGATGCTGAACAGCTGTTGATGACCATGATGATGATGACAATGTTCTCTATTATATGAATCCAGGTAGACATAGGTTGTAGATAGGCTGGGGTCATACTCTGTACTGCTGAAGAGAGAGAGAGAGAGCGTAATCCTATTGCAATTGCAATTACCGTCTAGAATTAATTACGGACTACATTTAGCAATTAAATTTAAAAGACTACCACTGCATGTTTGTAAAAGCTGTTCTGTAGCCCCCCACCCCCAACCAACTCGTTCTTAACTTGCCTATCAATACAAACAAAAGGATGCATAAGAAGCACACGTGGTAGTTTACCGGAACCTCGTGGCTTGACTTTTAGGAATTGACGGTACACACGCTACATACACTTGAGGTGAGAGAGGCTCTCTGGCGATACTATGAATATGATGACTATGATGACTATAGGAGACTAGAACTGTATTATAGTGTATAGGCTTGAGAGATATGCAGAGGAGTTCATAAGGCTAGTAGTGGAACTGCCTCTTGTTTAATCATTACTTAATCATGATTAGTTAGCTACTGGATCTGACGTGGAGTTAGGTTGAATGTCTCTGGTAGGGAGTTCAAAGGAGGACAGACGAAAGAAGTTAGTTGGATGGAGTCCCCTGTACAAAACCAGCATCTTCTAATCTGATATACATACACACCTGCCTATGCTATGCAGTTTCTTACCTACAGTTACACTTAAAGTAAATTCTGAACATACTCTAGGTCAAATGTCAGCCCCCGTAACCAATTCCCTTTTGTAAGTCCTAAGGACTCCCGGCGATCCCTTGTAGAGGTGACCAGAACTATTTGTAAGGGTCAGTTGTTTGATTTAGACCTCTGAGGGGTCACGGGGACAATCACTTGGTCCAATATGACGACAAGCCGGCAGCCCGGCATACAAGAAATAGGCTGACTCTTCGAGACTACTTGTGACGAAGGACAGGTTTTTAGGATGAGGAGATAATAGAGGCCGGTCTGGTCTAGGGTGTGGGAGGTTGGGTGGTCAAGGTGTTAAACCACTGACCTTCCCAAGGGGGTTTGTCAGGGGATGAAGAGATGAGAGGTGTTAACTACAATTTAGGTGTCCTTTCCTTGTGATTGTTGATTTGGGAAAGATGAGCCGTGCTCTGGTGTAATCAATCAATCATTCATCATCTCTTTGCCTTTGTCAATCCTGATCCACTCAGAAAACTACTACGACTAGTGAACTCCGGTTAAGGGAAACTAGTTCGAGGGACGACAGTAGTAGTGAAGTACTGGTCTATGTAGGGTGGAGCCTTCATAAGAAATAGAATTACAAAAAATTATATAGTCTAGGAAGTCAGTGGCGGCGTTATTTCACTTTTCCGGGTCGTCACACTTTCGTCCCGTCTGACAGTCACAGACTGTCGAATTTCGACTGTCGACTCTTGAGTGTCGACACTACTAGCCGCGGCAGAACTACAGAGGAAATACCCGAACCTACAAATAGTTCCTATTTTTTGAAGAACAAGTTGATTAGGCGAAGAATTAACTTGCGTGGTGCTTGATGATGCTCGCTTGAAAGTTGAAAGGCTTCTTAAAAAAAGTACGTCTCTTGGCATGGGGAATTAGGAGCTAATTGACTGGTATTGTTGGGCCTTAGTTGT
Organism: Desoria olivacea; assembly: GCA_034695115.1. NCBI lineage: Eukaryota > Metazoa > Arthropoda > Collembola > Entomobryomorpha > Isotomidae > Desoria > Desoria olivacea. Next base: position 37,249 of record JAQFZA010000047.1, on the reverse strand, counting down.
TATTGTGCATTGTGATGTGATGATGATGATGACGATGAATACGACGACGACATGTACATGTACACAATACTACAGTTACTTCAAAGGAGTTAATGATGACTAAGGACGCGACTATATTATACGCGATTAGATGTAATTATTATACAGCCACGCCAAGATACATTCAGCAGCATTCCTCAGCCGTCGAAACCAAAAACAGATTCCAACAAGATTAGTCATATACAAGACTATACAAGCTGACTACTTGACTACAAGACCCTCTCGAAACTCTCGACTTTCCGTCTTAAGAGTCATTCTCGTAAAAAATACACAATGTTTCTGACAAGAAATCATCCAAATAGCTTATCCAAACATGGAACCGTTTAGATAAGATTCAACAAATATTCAATACCCGAGCCGTCAGAAATACAAACTACATCCAGATAGGGTTATGCATCAACTACTCAGCCAGAAACACGACATCTCTCCCTGTCAACCCATTGACACTGAATTCCCCTCATAAGAAGCCATTAGTAGTTTGGCCGAGTATGCGGAGGATTCAGTGCCAGGCTTTGTTAGCTGATTTGAGATCGTCGTGTCCTTCCGGTTCCGTAGTTGATGGACAGTCCTACATAAGTGACTCAAGGAGAGAGGTCACAATACACTCTTGGCTCGTGTGAGGCTCTTATATAAAACATCCTAGCTTATAGTAAGTCAGTTCTCTGGGAATTATAACTGAAGAAGAAGCAGAGGCGTTAGGTAGGATTATTGTTCGTCATAAGTTGTTGATTAATGATTAGACTTTTTAACTCGTAGGTACTTTAAGAAAAAAACGGTAGGTCAACTACACTTTTTTAGGTAGCTAAAGGCTATTCAGGAGAAAACACATGAAAGTGAGAGCGAGGGAGTTCAATTGGACGCACTTCACTTGGATCCGTTCCATTACACACAGAGTACAACTTTCCATTTAGATATACCTAAGGACTACTTCATATTTATATGCATTTTAAGGAACTACAAGAACTCTCTATAATGAATAGGGAAAGGTGTAACCATAGCAACTAAAAGTATCATCAGCTAAAACTATGACTATGACTTATTAACTATTAAAATTAGTTACACGGCTGGCCTCCCCCTTGAAGGGAGAATCGCATTCGACAAGGGGGGAGGGGGTCAAGTATTTCTTGTCAGGAACGTCGAAACTGGTGACTATAGACATAACCATCTGCATAATATACACATACACACATATACATATATATATATATATTATAAATATTATAGAACTACACTCGTATGACTTAAGGCGGATAATATTATATTAGATATATATATATTATATTATATTATAGTATGTTATTGCTACTAAAAGGATTTAAAAGCTGAATTCTAAATTCATTGACAAAACGGGAAGAATAGGCTGGGAGTAATACTATTCCCCACCACAAATTCAGAGTTAAGTACTAGAGGAGAGACACTTAAGGCGTTAATTACAATTTAGACTGGAGGGGTGGTAGTGGGGGCAGTCCTTGTAAACTATTTTGGCGGAGAGGGACTCCTCTTGCCTCTGACCTCCAGTCTCGAAATAGGGGGAGATCCAGACGGGATAGCGGTTGTTTCCATGACAACCGAGGCAGAAGCTACTAGGCGCAGAGAGGTCACATGTCATAGACTAGGTGTAACTAATGTATTCCGGAGACATGTGTAGAGCTGCATATTATGGAAGGCAGACCGTGTGTGTAAATAGCCACTTTTAGCAAAGAAGAAGAAGAAGCAGGGAGACATTTGTTTAATTTCCAACTCACTGAGTAGCCTTTTTTGTATCTGAGGAGATGGTCGACCCAAGTCTTTTGTATTACATGTTGTACCGGCAAAACGGTGTTAAGTGCCACGGCTTGTGGTCGACCTCCAGAGACTTCTAAACGAGAGGGAAGGGAAAAAAAGGAACACATTTTTTAAAGGGTTTTAAAATTTAAAATGCAAAACTTGTAAATTTTAAACTTTTTAAAGTCCCGCAAATTGTAAAAATTCTAAAAAATTATTCACAAACGAATTTCGACACACAAAAAAAATACCAAAACAAGCTAACCAATTTCCAGCCAATGAACAGACGGAACTCTGTACTCTGGAAACCTAGCCAGGACGACGAGTAAAAAAAACTATGTGTAGTAAGGGAGGAAAAGGATAACGACATTATTAGCTGTAGTTATCATTATTATTATTATTATTATTAATAAACGCGATTAATTAACCGTTTAAACCATTTACGAACTAAAACTTAACTACTCTGTTCTTAACTTTAGATTCGTTACTCGTAGGCCGGCTATTTATACTGTTCCTCTTGTTCTTCGTATGCTTCATGGACTCTAAATCATTAAGTTAAGTTACATCATTTACTATTTATATGCAGCAACTAGAATTTAGAATTATTAAGTTACTAATTCAATTTTAATTAGTTATCATGAATTATTAATTACTGAAATATTCTGTTATTAATCACGGATGCACTAATTAATGACTACAATTGGTTGTTCTTAAATATTGGCCTTTGGACAGGCTTTAGTGTCCTCTTGTGTATGTATTTCTTATCTTAAACCTGTACAAGCTGCTTCTCTCACAAAACATTCGTATAAATCCAACCGGCTTTTTTAATCTTAACTTGAGTTACTGAAGAGTTCTTAATTCAGTAAATATGAATCTAGTCCTTCATTCAGTCTAGTCTTGGTTTAGTCAAATGAAATTCAACTGTTATATTTGAATGTGAAGAGAATTAGATGAATACAGATTTTGTCATTATAATTATAATTAGTTCGTATGTTATCACAAACTCTTAATTAATAGTTTATTGTAGACATTTTTAAGAGGGGGTTACTTCAGTTGTGTTGTAGATATCTAGTCGGGTTGGGCTGATGTAATTTTTGAAGGCTGTTTTTTTTTGTTCAAAAGAAGTAATTCCAACCAACTGGGTTGGCAGTTTGTTAATTATAATTATAAGGCTGAAGAAGAAGAAGAGGAAGCCTCGGTTCAATTAAATTATTTACTTGTTGTTCCAAGCAAGGGTGACTCGTCCCCCCAATTCTTGTCCTGAGTATTGAGTATTGAATTCCGGGTTTAAATGTTGCTTCTGATTATTCGTGTAGTTAATTAGTTAATTAGTTACTACTTATGTTAGTTACAGTTAAGAATGGGATTGGAGGTTAAGATATATTATTGTGAACTGTAATTGTGGAGAGCAGCTCGTAGAAGTGGACGGTCGGAATCCATCAAACCTCCCTGTCTCCTCCATGATCTTAAATATTATTCTCGCTATTTGTACCAATAAATCATCATGGTCAGTCAGTCAATCTTCGTCTCTGGCCTTATTATTCTCATTATCAACTTCTTCCATCCGTTTGCATTTCCACATTCTTGGACATTAGGAAGGAACCTCTCGCATACTTCAAATTAAATTTACACATGAATGAACATTTGAGAATACATTTCTTTTAAAAGCAGGAAAACGTGACAAAATACGAACAACTTATACTTTCAATACTTTTAAAACACGGTTTTTTTCATTGTTGATTTCAAGTTTTTAAATCCATTATATTATTCTGTCATATTTTCATGTAATTCACAAAATTAAAAAATACCCCAAAAACTAAACAAAAAATGCTTTCGATATTCGAACACCCCAAATCCTTCAAAATATACAGTTTAGCCTGATAAACCTAAACCAAATAGGCACATTGGATGGACTTAACCAATTCATACACCAGGATTAAAACTCTGCAATAGAAAATATGCAGGCTTATAGACATAACGACCTCCCAATCATAAATTCAACTTGAATCAGTGAATTAAGCCGAACAGGAGAACAGCCCCTCAGATTGATAACAACTTACATCAATGAGAGGTATTCAGTGCCAAAGATCCAGGAATAGGCCAACCAGTAATTTTTATGGCAGAGGGATCTGGAATTTAATTGCATTTTGCAGGTCCACGATGGCAGTAAATATTTCCGAGAGGAAGTTCTCATCCTGTACTTTTTTGCCAAACCTACCGACCATCTGAAATCAGAAAAAAGCCAAGGAGTAACAAATCATTGATTTGCAGCCTTAAAAAACAATATTGTAAGCTGGATTTCATTTTTGACGTTCTGAGAAAGTTGAGGGAATTGGTGAGGCAGAAAGTAATCTTACGGAAGTTCATAAATCCAGCATGGGACGGAATAATAAGACGGAAAGGTATCGATTACTACCCACAAAGCTAGTTTCATTATTAGACGCCTTCTTCTAGCCTTCCTTGGATGCTACTAATACGATGACCTATTGGAAATGGCAGCCGAGCTTTCATGGATTTCGATGAGATTTGAGGGGAAAAACAATTAAAAATGATGAATGTCTTCTAAACCAAGTTTTTCCTCGGACTTGACTGACGGACACAGGTTGACCTATAGGTAGTCAGTCTCCGCAAACAACACTAAATGGATTTACTTGATCGATCATATAGACATTTCCATACTTCCTCCGCTCTCCTCTCTACGAAACATTTCCAGTCTAGCTGACATTTTCCTTGACCCCCCAGTCAAGTATATGGAGTTATATATCACCACAAAATATATATTCTACACGTGCTTAGTTTTTAATAATAAGAATACGCCAGCATCCCCTTTCACAGCCAAAGCAGAGCATAGCATAACATAGCCATCACCTATTTCCATCTCTTCAACCAACTAATCGATTTCGATTCCCTTTTGACTTACGTCCAAACTTCTAAACTCCCAAATCTCGAAAACCTAAGCAACGGGATTCCACAGGAGACAATCCACTGGCAATTCTCATATCTGGAACCCCAATTTAGCTAATACTATTAAGCCATTAGAATTCCGCAATATTAGATTCCAACTTATGAGTTGACAACAACTCCTTTAATTACGCAATAGGAAGCCTGTAACTTTCCACAATATCCCTAAAAATCTCGAAAAGCTTCCAAAACAATCCATACCCCCGGGGATACATTACAGAATGCCAAAGAGACACGCAGCTCGATTTCATATATTATAACATTACTGACTCCGGAATGACGGTAAGAAAAGGCTGTGATCTTTGACATGTAAAATAGACAATCGAATTCTGAATATTTATGGAAAAGGTAAATGTGCCGATCCGTCCGATCTTAAAGATCCTCAAGGTCCCGGACGGGAAAGTACAGCCACAAAAAGACGTCCCATTGAATGAAAACGAAGGTAAGGATGTTGGAGAACTGGACATAAATAAGCCAACGGACATGTTAGCCGACGATACCCGGCATGCTAATGCCCTATGTGTGTAACTCCCTGCATATAGCCTTGAATGTGATGATGTGGTATAGCCCACTTGTACTGTACAGCACTCCAGGACGGTACTCGGGCAAGGCTGGATTTCAGTACAGTAGCCTCCCTCACATCGTCTTCGTGCAGAAGAAGGAAGATGAGATCATCAAACACCCCCTGACCTGCCCTAACAACTGGGGCAACCAGAAGGGAGAGTCGAGATCAGTAAATCCATACTCCCAACGCAACTCTATACATACATACAAGACGCAGGAACGTCCTTTCAACTATATTTGTAGGCTGTATAGAGACAGAGAAGCTGTTTTATACATACATTTCCTGTATATGCTGGCCTTCCAAGCCCAAAGTGCATCATACTTACCCGGGACACGAGGGATATATAGTAGGAATCTAATAGTCAGTCTGGTCACTTCCACCGACCATACCAGCATAGCAGGAGGAATCTATAAGCAGACGAAGATTTTCCTTAAAAGGGGATATAGCCCACAGACACGTGGCATTTCATGTTGTGTGTCATTGACACTGAATAAGAGACGGGGATTCACCTGAGCTCAGCCAGATCGGTTTTGTACAAAGCTAGGCTGCATCCATCGGATCAATTGTCTCCAATGAGGTATAGGGTAGTGTGACTCATTGTAGCTGTTCAGATTCGGCCAAAGCGGATGACGAAGGTTGGTTGATTGTTCTACAGGAGGTTCAAGGGATATTTATTTCGTCAACAATTCAAGCCTATTAGAATCTTTTTTTAGAGTTGCGACGGTTTTTTTGTACGGAGTGGTAAATTGTGTACATAAAACGGGAGACGTAGAGAGAAAGGCGGTATGGCCTGTGGAGACGTAGTTGAGGAAGTATTGGGATTGTAGACTGGGAGGAATTCGGGAGACGAAGGACGACGTGCCTTAAACTTATCAAAAGGTTGGATCTGTAAAGTGGTAAAGTAAAAGTCCATTTGTGAGTTATAACTCAAAATAATATAGGAAGGCAAGGGCCATTTGATGCGATTAAAATCATTTTAAGTCTCTCGCTCCCTCTCCTCCAATGTCCAACCAAATCACAAATGCTCCGGCCGATTTGATCACATCAGCCTTTTTTATGCTCAATTCCCCGGCCCCTTTTTCCATGAAACGGGAGGAAAAAACTTATAAAAAACGGGGAATGAGGAATGTTCAATTTTTATATTTTATCGTAAAAAAAAGGACTTCAACTCTACCAACTCCGATGGAAGGAATTGAAGGATTGGAGAGAAATGTTGCCTTTTTTTACAAGGAAATAAACGGAGTAAAGTAGCAGGGCTGTTTTTTTCCTCTACTGTGTATTTTAGACCGGTTTTTGAACATTTCAGGTAAAGCTGGAGGAGAGAAATAAGCTAACCGTTTCTGAATAAATAGAGAGACTCACGCCAGCCACGCGACAGCTACACATTTTTTTATTAAGCCGCACGTACTACTCTTTTATAACTCTGGAGTCTACAATGGAGTAGGCTACTTCATCAGGAAACTACTTCCAAAGTCCATTAGGGCTGTTCATCCACTACGACGGCATTTAACACTTTGTCTAACCAAACTTGGCTTATACTTTACCTTAAGGACAAAACCCTGTCTGTGGTACAGAAGTCATAAATGGTTTTGCTTGTGGGACTGTATCCCCCTCGTTTTGTCTTTTGTATTAACAGATTGGAGGTTAGCTTCAAAGTGTGGATGACACTGGATGATATACAGTTCAAGGGTTTTGGAAATTTCCTGTTGAATAACCCAAAATGATAAGTCATCAACCAATTCCTTGGTCGTGGATCTTCATTTATGAATACATTTTTTAATCCACTTTATCGTTATTGACGTTTTTGAGCCTTAATGAATTACAATTTTAAGGCATTTAAATCAGGGTTTCATAAAAATAAACTTTAACACATAAAACCCAGCAATGGGTTTAAGGGGTCATAATTGCTTTTAAGGTTTCTCGCAGCTCCTTTTCCCAACAAAAATATTATTGTTTTAATGTTTATACTGCTTACAAAAGTTGAACTGAATGTCTGTCGATAACTTCAAAAAATAATTTACTTTTGGACTGAGTATGTTAAACCCTGATTTAAACCCTTATCCTATTTGCAAATTTAACTACCGCTTCCTACAATTATTTTATGAACGGTCTATTAGTAGAATTAAATAACGTGATTACACAAATGTATGTACCTGCCGAACGGAGGATACATTGAAACGAAGTGAATTGATTATTTGAAGGATTTAAAATTGCAATTAAATTATCTGCAATTATTTTAATTCTTCTTATAATTCTAAGTACATTGTGGGCAAAGGAGGCTTTATTATTTTTTTTTTTTAGTCTGGGGAAAATACATTTATTGCAACTGTTTAGGGCATTTACAGGATTAATTATGGCATAGTGTAGCAAAATGGACAGTAATTGCAAAGTTTTAAGGCAGGCTAGTTATAAAAGATTAGACAAAATTCGAGGATACAAATCGTAGAAAAATAGGCAAAAAGCTAGCCGAAATTACAAAAACGTAAAAAATCGAAGAAACACTGAAAACTCGAAGAAATTTTTAAATTTATCTTTTAATACATAACATCCCTGCGTATGCCTACAATATGATAGGATTCCCTTTGGCCAAGTATTCAAGCTGGAAGTTGGGAAGACAGCCAGACGGCTGCAGATTCCCCATTGTCTTCTTGTCCCTCGGAAAACTATTTCCTATTTACTGGAAAGCGTAGAGAATTATTTCCCCTTCTGGCTCATAAAATATAAAATAAATTCACAAAACCTTTTCAACCATTTCGGCCTTTCATAGATTTCAATAAATATGCAAACCTTGTTTCTTGTATTCATTTGATCCTGTGTCACCTGTTTTTTTTAAATTTCATTTTAAGCATCCGAACAACTTCAGGAAATAAAGAAATATAAAAGATTAAAGAAGATTTAAAATTAAAGACGAATTTGAAAATGTTGCATTGAGTTTCTGCTCTGTATTTTAAGCTTTAATTTTTAACCTGCTCTTTTGTGCATGCGGGTTGAAGATGCTCCCAACTAGTAATTGTATCAAATGTTTCTGATGATCAAAGCCTCTATATTATTATGTCTTGTGTTTACATCTACATGTAGAGGGAGGAATACAATCCAGCTGGGAGTATGGAGACCTAAATCTCCGAATTCCCCGAATCGGAGGAAATCGGGCTTTAGGAAGTCCGGAGGAAAAACCAGAGTTTGATCCATACCCTCTCAAGCTGGAATACATGGACTCTCATGAAAACTCCAAGTTAACCGTCTTCGTTAACTTAATTAGCTGTGCAATTATAGACAATCACGAACTTCAAGTTAATTCTCATCGGCATACGGACATTTTAATGGAAAATCTATAAAAAATACTCTGCCTTTTTAATTGATGAAAACATTAAATTTCTACAATTAAAAATCGGACTAATTTTATCGGATTCCTATCTGCAGTTGGTAGAACTAAGGAAATGATCGCCATTGGTCAAACTGTTACCCAGCTTTGTTACCGAAGCATATCCACTTGGGTAACTATACTGCCTGACTCTATTTAATGACGGATTATAAATGAATAGGATAGACCCTTCGTAGATTCCAGCTCTGTTGAAAACCCTGTCGTCGTCCAGCAGTCTAATTAAATCCAATAAGACGGAACTTCTTTTGATCGATGAAGTTTGTTCTTGAAAGTCCAAGATTGTCAGAGAGGACAGGAAAGTCATTTGATGCCCATTACAATTAATGAGGGGATCCGGACATGAAGAAATAAGAATTGTATTGAGGGAAGGGTCAAAATAATTCCATTTAGTCCCTCCAGGAATAGGATACCCGAGTCTTTAATTTCACATTCTATTATTCCTCACATTAATCCATAAGTATGGGATTCTAGAAATTATTACAGAAGACAGACAGAGGACATCCACATCTTATGGCCCAAGAAGTGATCCAGGGGTTGCAAATCACATCATCAAAAACCCACACTGCCAGAAGACATTCCTATGACACAGCTTCAGCCCACTGGCCTTTGACACTATGACTAACCCTTTAGTCCAGTTTAAGCTTGCTATCTGAATCAACTAAGCAACTTCAAACTCAGTCAATAGCCCCTTAAGACTTTTTATCCATCCAAAACTCCTAATAATTTTATTATTAGGAGTTCATTACGTATCCAAATGTACCCGACGACGAAACGTACTTAGAAAGGAAACTCTTCGTGGCTGAACTGTTGCCTTGATTTTGAAATCCTGGAAATCCCGTCACTTCAACAAATTTGAGGCTATGTGCGTTTGCAAAAACAGTGCATGGACAGCCCCACCTGATTCCAGAGATGTTTCTAGAAGTGAAAACCATTCCCCAAAAAGTCTGGACTTAATAAAAGGATTATCAGTAATCAATTCTAGAATAGGATGGCCTAATAATAATAAATGAAATACAAGCCGCCGTTTGTCTCTTTTCTATCAATTTTCTTACATTATTATCTCCTCCCTGTAAACGGATCATATCTCCTTTCAAGCCTTTCATCTCTGCTGTCTTTGCATCTCCTATTCATAGGCTATTTCTGTGTCCAAGGAAAAGAGACAATTAGCAACTGTTTTTTTGCTTGGGAGGTGGAAATTGTAATCAAATCCTAACAGGATATTTAATTACTGGAATTGTAGAGCTGGATGCTGAAACGATACCAACCAGCCAACCCAACCCATACTGTGATTAAGTATTTTGCGTGGTAAGTTTAGAAGCAGCTTACTCTCAGGTGTTCATACGGGTTTTAATTTAGTCCATCCAGACTATTGCAAACTTTCCATGTTCGAATCTTATCTACTTACCCCTTCCTGCTTGTATATGTTCCTCAGATTAAGCCTAATGCTAATAATGTTCATATGAAAAACGTGACATTGACTACGATTTACTAATGAGAGTAACTAAACTATTTACGGATTATGCCAAAAAAATAGGAATTGTCCGCGGTGGAAATTAATTATCCTAATTCATAATTTTAATTAAAGGTTTTGCGTTTTTCTTCGTCCCTTACAATTAGAGGTATCCTATTCAAATATTGAAAGTGTCATAGCCCTCTGTATAATTTAACTAATCTGTACTTCTGTGTACGTGCTAATTATGTTTATATTTTATTAATACCATATATGGACTACTATTTATCATTGCATAAGTACGTTTAAGGGCTAAGCGTCACGAACAGGATGTGAAACACCCGATTAAATTTGACACTTTAATAAGGAGTATCAAATCAAATGAACAAAGAATACAAGTATCCTTCCGTCTTGTTTATACAATTTATAATGATGAAGCTGTGAAAGGATGTGGAGTCTCACATTCTAATTGGACGATTAGTGCCCTTTAAAACCTGCCAAGCTAAAGAGGAACATAAAGAGGGGGCTCTTATTGGAGAATCAATTCCTCCAAACATTTCTTCCTCCATTATTAATTGGTGACCCAGTCTAAAGCCAGCATTGCGACATCCGTCTCGGGCCTCAGATCTCAGAATTTTAGAATCTGAGTCCTCGAGGGCGGACATACATGCAGGAACCATTATGTAAGTTATTTGTGCCATTTAAACTAGTTTAAGCCTAATTTTCCTATGGTACAGTCTTGTATCAATAAATTGCATAACGTCGAAGAATAAAAGACTGAAATCTGAAATGTGCAATGTTACTTCGAAATCGGAAAGATTCCCACAGGAATTGCAGTATGTACTTCCAGCCCTCGTCCACGTGAATAATCCGAGAAGTAAGTTTCAAAAACCGGACAGTCGATCTAGTCCAAAAGCTTAAAAACGACTTAATCTCGCACAAGTTGATATTTCAAAATTCACAAAAAAACGGATAATTGGGAAAAGCGATTAAAATGAGAATGTAGGAAAGTGTATGCATATCATTTAAATGATATGCATACATTTAATATTTTTCCAGACCTTTTCCACGCCTAAGCGTAGAATTTAAATAATGAAGACGTGGTTTACGTACAGCCCTGGCCAATACGGTCATGAATAATAAGGGATTGAAATTTGAAGGAGGTCTCCACTCAATTGTTATGGCTTCTTCTTCATAAGAGTCAAAGTAATTGCAAATCCTTCCATCCCTAACAACTTTTGCACTGCGACAAAACATCATCTCCACTCCACCGAATCCCAATTTCATTTTAAATAATAATTAGCTCCAGTCACTGCATTTCACTGTGTAACCATATCCCACACTTCCATGCATCAATATACATACTTGGTCCGAATGACATAACATAAGTCGGTCTTTTGACTCCTCTTAAGATGTTCTGCCATGAACAAGAAGCATACAAAGTATGTACATGTAATTCTTAGGTTCCATTCAACTCCCTTACCCGAAATTCTGTCTTCATGTTAAACTGTAAAATATTGAACCGATTCCAATTCAAAAAACCTCAAAACATCCCAAAGAACACAAAGTAGACCGCAGGCAGGGAGTTTACGATAATGACTCTTTGGAATTGAAATGTCCCGTCCTGTGTCCATACGTACTTATCCAGTTATTTAAGTAAAATACGTAAACATGCATACAAACGGACACAAGGTCTCAAAAAGCCCTCTGGACAAAGGGATCTAAGGCCACTTAACGACGTTTAGGTAAGGACGTATTTTTTAAATCTGTCTTTGAAGTCTGGAGGCAACCCTATTGTCGGTATTGTCCACCTTGGCCATCGTTTATTCTCAAGAGGCTAGCTTAGAAGCTTATTTAGTAAGGAAAATCCCTCATCTTTTGACTGGAAATCATTAAAACTGTTCTCAAATAAAAGGCATAAGATTGGTTTTGAATTTAAATAAAAAAACAGGAACCACATCCCTGCCAAAGGGGACTGGTTTCAAAACTTAAGCAAACTTGAGGTCAACAAACCCGTAACTGAAACCCAACCCATCTGACTCATTGGTTAGTTAAAAATGTTAAGTTTATCAAAAATTACTGACAAAAATGCAAAGCAACCAAGGTTTCGGGTGGGTATATAACCACTGGGTTTAATGGGTTTAATATGTTTTACCCAACGATTCTTAAGTGGATTTAAAGGGTTTTAATGGTGTTAATTGATTTAAATATGTTTTCAGTAGTAAATAAATCATTTTTTTGAATTTATGGTCAATCAGTTTAACTTTTAGAAGCAGTTTTTAAGTTTTAAAACAATAAAACAAACTTTTTTGTTGGCCAAGAGGAGAGTATGAGCTGCGACAGCCTTAAAAGCCATTAAAACCCTTTAAACCCATTATTTAAAGCCATTGTGCTGGGTTTTATGGGCCAAAGTGAGTTTTTACGAAACCCTGTTTTACATTTCTTTAAATTTTATTTCATTGCAGCCGAAAAACGTGAAAAAAGGATGAATTGGATTTTAAAAAAAATATATTCGTAAATGAAAATCCATAAAATCCAAGGATTTTGTTAATGTCTTATCATGGATTTTGATTTATTCACCAACAAATTTACAAAAGTCTCGAAGTGTATGTCATCCACACTTCTTTGAAGCTTACAAGTATAGCAGCCTCTTGATTTCCCTATAGCAAGTCTCCAGAATCCAACGGAATTTTGAGACATGTCAATGTCAAGTTGTCAGCCTGTACAAAGTTTAAGAGAATTCGGGACAGAGATTACACAGCAGTACAGTTTATCCATACGAAATACAAAATACCATTTGAAATCACTGAAATACTGAAATCCATTAAAAAATGAAGCCTATTTTGCTCCCAAAAAACCATGCAGACATTAATAAAGTGTAAAGAAGGCTTTAACAAAAGTCTCACTTTGTCATATCCTCCGTTCCTAATAATTAAATTGGGCTTTAGCATTGTAGTTTGTATTGCAGAAAGATTTGTAGGGTTTTTTAAGACTTGTGGATGTGGAATTGTAAATAAGTTGTGAATAAGTTTCAGAGTTGGATGGACTAGGCGAAAAGTTGTATTTAGCTGGACAGAGTCACCTGGGGGAGGATGGGGAGAGAGGAGAGTAGTAAGTTGGGCTGAGGTGGTTAGTTTGTGATTGAGATTCATCGGTGGTGGTGGTGGTGGTAGGCAAAGACACGTCATTCCAAATTATTCTCCGATTCTCACCTGGAAATATTTAAAAAGTTTCGTTTCGGTACCCTCTGACCCCGTCCTCCCGTGTCGACATGGGGCTCACACTCTCAAGTGTCTTGTCTCGCCTCTTCGGCAAAAAGCAAATGCGAATCCTTATGGGTAAGTCTCAAGTCGTATTTAACCATTTGAGTTTGTAATTTTTAGTCAAATTTTACTTATTTTTTTTAGAAGATTATGGATTGAAATTTTGAATTCTGAAACTTGTTTTCCTTAGTTGGGTTAGACGCTGCGGGGAAAACCACTATTCTGTACAAATTCAAGTTGGGGGAGATTGTGACCACGATTCCGACCATCGGTAAGTTTCCACTTGTCATCTGTCAAAATATTAATGTGTGTGATGTAGCAGTGCTACCACTACACATTACGTGTCAAATCTCCAAAGAGTAAATGACTCAGACATTGGACATAGGATGTGTCAACATTGATCCTCCCTCTCTACTTTCTTGTTCTATAAGTTTGTATGTGTAATTGGGTAGAATTTGATGAACATTTGATTAGGGTGATTATGGATTAATTGATTAATAAAATTGTGCTTTTAAAATCTCCTCCCAGGGTTCAATGTGGAAACGGTTGAGTATAAGAACATCTGCTTCACCGTCTGGGACGTTGGTGGTCAAGACAAAATCCGACCGTTATGGCGACATTATTTCCAAAACACCCAGGGCCTCATATTCGTCGTGGATTCGAATGACAGGGAGCGAATTGGCGAGGCTCAAGAAGAACTTCAGAAAATGGTAGGCTTCGTTAATCCTTGAGAATGTAGACAGTTATTCCTGCTTTTTTTAGATTATGTGGTGAGATTGGAAAGATGTTTACTGATTTGTTGGTATTTTTTGCATTTCAGCTACAAGAAGATGAGTTGAGGGACGCAGTTCTTCTAGTCTTTGCCAATAAGCAAGATCTCCCCAACGCCATGAATGCCGCTGAACTGACTGATAAATTAGGGCTTCACAATCTCCGGAACCGACGTGTAAGTTATTTATGACATGGGGGATGTGTAGTTTTGTCAAGTCCGTGAGGAATGTAAAAATGTAGAATAATTGGCCTAATGATTGTATTTTGTCTTGCAGTGGTACATCCAGGCTACCTGCGCTACCCAAGGACACGGCTTGTACGAAGGATTGGATTGGCTCTCGAATGAGCTGGCGAAGAAATAACAATGTGAATTACTAATAATCTGATGTATTTCTTATTCTGCATATTTCCTGTTTTATTACAATAAAAAATTGTGAGTATTTCAACCTTTTCCTGTAAATTGTCCAATCGGAATGTACAAAATTATTTTACGTAATTCTAAGGAAATGTCTTAACCTAGTTACCTAAACAATTTATGTATGATATGTAACAGAAACAAATCTCTCCAGTCCAATTGAATCTGTCGCTGTAGGGCGGTTACGGATAGGTCGCTACCAAAAAACGTAATTGAATTGTCGTGCAAAATCACAGCTCCTTTAGAATAAAATATAAATACCATGAGTTACAGTTGGCAGGAATGCATTTTTTTTATAACTATAACAACATTTAACACCCTAACAGTCATCTCAGTCACAGGACAATAATACCACAGTAACTATGATGTCTAGTACACACATATCAGCAGTCAACGTCTACTTGTAATCATAAAGCTAAAAGACCCCCACGGGGTTGGACGGTGTATTTTAGTAGTTTTGAATACTCCAACAGTAACTGTTTCCAGTAGCAGGAGATTTGTTGCATTTTCAAATGTTTTTTGATAAACTGGAATCCATTCTGTGCAATTCGTCTGGCCACGTCGTCATTCTCTTTCACAAACTCTATCAGAGATC
Organism: Desoria olivacea; assembly: GCA_034695115.1. Classification (NCBI taxonomy): domain Eukaryota; kingdom Metazoa; phylum Arthropoda; class Collembola; order Entomobryomorpha; family Isotomidae; genus Desoria; species Desoria olivacea. The sequence continues at coordinate 22,044 of JAQFZA010000047.1, read as the reverse complement.
TGGATGGCGTTAAAAATTTAGTTATAAATTATTACACGGAACGAAATTGAATGTTTTTATAATTGAATGGTTGTATTGTATGAATCTGAAGAATCTCACCTCAAGTCTTCCTCTTTTGCATGCTTGTCTACAGGAATGTAATGAATCCATGGCTTAAGTGCTGGATAGAAAAATTCAATCCATTCGTCCCCAACGTGAAAGACGAGAGATTTGCAGAGGAACAAGTGCTTGAACCGGAAACTTGCAGCTACTCCTCGATAATTGAATAAATACTTGTATCGGCAATGATCCTCCAGTTTGACCTCTTGTGCTGCAGGCGCATGAAGCGTATCCTGAATCAAAGTGACAGAAACGTATACATCAAGATCCGAATATGATATCAATTTCTAAAGCTAGATGTGTAACTCTGCTATTTCAAGCTAAGTAAAAACAAATTGGATAATAGTATGAATACGACATGGCTTGTTTGCATATTTATTGCAACAATTTACGTTGATGAAATCTGCTTATCGCAAGGTAGTAGTCTAGGTTGAAATTGATCGGCAGACAAACATATAGGAGTAGAAAGGTATAGTTATGAAATACTCTTACCGAGACTAATTTGATAAGAAAACTGTAAATGATCAGTGTCGTGGTCTTAAAAAGGAGAAAAACGAGGTGAATATCTGGCACAATTCTGGTCGCAGTGACAATAGAAAGGGGTCATAAAAAGGGATACACTCAACGTGCATTTTTTATCCGAATCTTTGATTCGGTCATAAAGGTAAATTGTAAAAGTGGGGTTTACACCGTACAATGAAATTGAGATTGGGTACTGCTTATGCTTATGCTTAGTTAGCAATACTTAGACAGTGGATGGGGTTTTGTTAGGGATAACCTCGTCTTAGAGAATTTTAATGAGGTTCTGATGCTCTGAATAATAATCCAATTTCGAATGTCTAAACCGGATGTCTATTTGTTCACTTTTATATATGCAGTACTTACAACATCTGATTTCCAGGCTTGATTTTTCGTATATTGAGCATCAGCAAGGTCAGGATTACTCCTTGACAAGTAAATCAGAGCGTCTCTCTCAGAGGAAGTGCGAGATCCACGGAAAAAGGCTTTCGACTCCTTCTTATCCCAAGGAAATTTCTTAGACGACTCAATCACAGATTTCCGGAGTAAATCCCAACGACCGATTCCCTTCGGATAAATTGGTATGGCCGGTCCTCCTTCCCAAAATGTCCAGGCAGGATAAGTAATATCCGCGTAGTCTGCACTCTAAGAAAAAACACACTTTTGAAGTCAGTTTTTACAGTTACTCCTCCTGATACACATGAGTAATTCCTTCCCCATTGTGGTCGACAGCTTACCTTACTAAATGAGAATACGGGGATAGGATCCGGGAAATGGGCTGAAATTTGTGGCCAATCCGAAACATTCACAACGAATTCCAAGTCTGGAAGATCCCGAATAACGTCTAGGATAAAGTGTTCGATTCCGGCACATCTAGCAGGGAACTTGCAGGTCGTATCTCGGTACAGTCTTCCAGATCGAACCTGGTACAATGTCCCTCTACAGTCGATCACAATTTGAATACAATTTTAATCCTTTCTTGGTCACTTTAATACTTCTGTAGTGAATGCAGTTTGATTGTAAATAAATACACTAACTACCTCTGTACTCCCACATCGATCATGTGCTTATCAATCCCCTGAGCAAAGGGAGAGAGGTCCTTTCCAATCAATTCCGTGTACAGAGAGCAGTCTCCCTTTGGCAGCTGGTTCAGCCTTCTCCCTTCATCTTCATAGTTTCTCTGTGCAGTCAACACGGAAGTCAGGATTCCGTCCCAGTCCTCATTTGCACCTGTAATTTTGAATTTACAGGTCGGAGGTTAAAGTAAATTCAAAGAACCTTATCCATGTACGAAAAACCATCACCTCACCTCGAGAATATTTATGGAGTGGAGCAGGAGCTTCTATAATGTCCAGGATGTCCTCTTCATCAGCCGAGAGGTCCTGCCGTCCGCTATAATGATCATATTCCGGATAAGACGAGGGCTGGTGGTGGAGGGGGTCGGAGTTGAGGTTACCTCCTTGGATGTCACAACATGGAAGAAGAAGAAGGAGGAATTGGAAAACGAGAATAACTATCCCTCTCCGTCCCATTTAACACTTGAATTAATTTCCTTGTAAATATTTTTAAGGACGAATTTACACAACACACAACCAACAGAAAATTCCATTAAAAATACAGACAAGATTATTCCACATCACTTTCAACTCCGACAGTTTAGCGCCAAGCAGACAGGAATCTCAACTTGTAATCAAAATCATCATCATGATTCAAGAATCTCCCAGATCATTCACTCCAGTTCATACATGGAAATTCAGTTGGTTACTAGATTACTAGCGTATTTTTTTTTTTTAAACATGTGTAATTATTTACAAGTCCCTTAAAACATGTTTTTTTTGACAAAGGAAGTCCGGAAAGGACGAAATCAGTTCCTATAAGCAAGCCATGCTATTTTAAGCACAAGGCTTCTGAATGTCCTGAGAAAGCTTAATTGGATCCAAAAACATGATTGTCATTGTCCAGCCTCCATTTTTTTTTAATAATTATCATGATTTTACCATTCATACTTTAACTCTCACTTTAAAAACTCTGCTTTTACTCTGCTTTTACTGACTTCAAGAGATGACTTGCCAACATTTACTAAAATAAAAGAGAGTTCAATCTGCAACCTCAAATCCTAACCTTTTTTTCATGAACTTGTCATTCAAAAGTATCCAAAATCTCCAAATGAAAACAAGTGAGTATCATACACCAATAGAATCGCAATTGCAGACTGAACACGAAAATCGTAAAAAAACTGTATCATTCACGTACAAGTTTGAGCTGGATTCGAAAAACCGTCAACTGGAATATTTAAATTCTCCCATTTTACCTAGTTAGAAGCATCTAACCCACAACACATTGTGTAATAGGTACACATTTTGCCACTTTTTATCTCTTTGGATCATCGATTCGATCACTTTTTTTTGTCATAAATAAGCTTCAAATACATGTTTGATGCAAAAATTAAAGGTAGGACTTAGGACTGGAAGAAAGGTGGTAAAGGTCCAAAATATTGGCAAGACGATTGGGAATTTGATCATGAAAATCTCATTAGCTATATTTATTAGAATACAGTGACAGTATTAACTACAAAACCTCCAAAATGAAAAAAATGAGATCGAACCGTAATTTCCTGGTGAACACGAATATAAAAACAAAGTGCGTCATGCACGTTCAAATTTTCAGGTATAGTCGAAAAACCGGGTAAAAATCGGATTTATAAAAAAAATCAACTGCAATCAATTTGGCCATATGAACGTACCATTTTGACCGAAATTTAACACTGAATTCGGATATGCAATAAAAAGTTGTGGATAAAACCGAAATTCGAGATAAGCCCCGAAACCGGGTAAAAATCGGATTTATAACAAGACTTCACCTTGCACCAGCGGTGGGCTTATTCATTTATAGCTGTTTACCGCTTGTTAATCAATTACTATTTATTCCCTATTCCTGTCCTGTCCTCCTGTCAATTTCTTAATATGTACTTACACGACGAAGATCGATGTATTTTAATCAATCACGTATTGATTCCAATCTGTCACGAGAATATTATAGTTAGAACGAAATCAGTAATTTATATAAAATTTAATTCACTTCTTGGTCCTATAAATATGCATTTGTAATTACTGTTTAATTTAAAACATTCTGATCCCACATTGTACCTGATTACTAATTGAAGTAAATCGAATATCCATAGATTAACAAGAAACTCAATTAGTTTCTAGTGGTACTCGACGTGAACGTTCTGTAACTTCTCGGATCGGAGCCTTAGGACAACGATACGAGTATAAGATATCGATGGTGGGGTGAGCCCGAAGGAAGACATTTGTGGTCAATCGCACAAAAGCTAATAGAAACAGCCCCATGCAATAGGTGAGAATCAAAATCATGATGACCGGTAAGCCGTCGACGGATGGCTTAGTACTCCAGTTCCAACCCAGAATGCCGAAGCTCATGATTTGGAGACAAAAGGCAGAGAAGTGTAAACCTCCAGGGTATTCAATCATCAACTCTTCCATAATGATGACGGCTGAAAAGGCAAGGAACCAGACTCCGATGTCCACACCAATACACACGTGCCTTTCGAATAAAAACTCAGCAATGTCACAAATATCCTATGAAGACAATATTGAGTTAAAATATCATTATAAGGGCCTTGGCCTTACCAGCTGATTGCTGAGGGTGGTCCCTTGCAGTTTTCGAGATCGTCTGGCTTTCCAGTAAGCAAAGCCAACGGCGGTGGCGATCAGGACAATGCAATGTGCTGACCAACAGACACCAGTTGTTGCAATGCAAATGCACCAGTGAGGGTCAGGGTAGAAGTGATTTCTAAAGCTTCCATGAACAGCTTCTTCCATGGCTCCTCAATGTTGACAAAAAGCAAGGCTGCCAGTACTGATGAAAATACTCCGAACAAAGACAAGCCTCTGAGCTCCAGCATCTGCAGTAAGATTTTATTATATTCCCACCTACACATACTTCATTAATTAAGACGGCCACTTTTATAATTTTGCGAGTAGATTTTGTTGGAGCTTACTGCATCATGATGGGCCTGAGTACGAACCATTGTTGACTGACAGTAGATTGGGAGAGGTGAAAATCAGAAATCAAAGGATTAACGGCGATAATTCTTACATTTTTTCGAGACGCGTTTCCGTTTGCATGTCTTACTAACCAGCAAGTCATGCCTTGGTTTATAACTCATAATGTGGTAGACATGGAGATATTTGGAATGCATCTCTATGTCATAAAGTCATAACCTGTGAAATGACCAACTGACTAACCATTTTATGTAGCAATGTTAAATTAGGAGTTTAGGTGAGTGAGAAATTGATTTGATCACGATAAAGTGTCAACACTTGACGAGACATTCAACTTCAAGTAACTAATGCAAACAAACAACGTCAGATTTTACGGAACTACTGGGAATGGTACAATTTGAGTACAACGATTTAATTCAATTAGAAACAAGTTGCATTAATTACTACGTCGTATGGCATATATAAATAGCTATAAACTGTAGATATAATTCAATTAGTTCCCACTACGATACCAAAACTAAAGTATCTACATTACAGTAAGGCACCACCGTTAGTCACATAAGTAAGTATTATCTAGTACAAAGCTGAATCTCTTAGAAACACGTTGCTATTTTAAACATCTTCATAGGTAATGGCTAATTTCTCTCTAATTAACAGACCAGAGAGTGTTTTCGAAGAAAACGCAATCCCTTCATCCGGGCCATTATCTTCGTCATCCATGTCCAACTCCTCTTCGTTAAAATCATCAGTCTGTTCATTTCCTGGCAGCAAAATCCGGACTTCAGGTGGTTGATCGACCTCGTTTTCACCCACGACCTTAAACAATTATATAATTTGTTAGTAAGTCGCAGTACGAATTAAAGGCAACAAATGAAGTGAATAGTTCAAAATATTAGTTAAAATGCAAAAATCAGAATGCAGCAGACCTTAGCAATCACACAATTACCAGGGATGATCGATTGTATCTTTGAAATGTCGGCTTTCATGCGTCGGACAATTTCCAAGTGAACCTTCACTACCTATAAAAATGATGTAAATAAAAGCTGTCATTATTTATCATCCCTCCTTTATTCGAAACTTTGTAATCCTTACTTAAACTTTGAGAACATGATTTTGATTGAATAAACCAAATTTTACCAGAGGAGGAATAAACGGCAGAGTATCATCAAAAATTGATAAAGGCAATATGCTTGAGGCAGCGACGATGCAAGATCCCCCACGATCAATAAACAACACCTTGAACTGTAAATATTGGAAGTAGAATGAAATGTTCCAGCCTATTATCGTTAATCATTATTAAACATTTAATGTGACGAGTTACCTCATTTTTTTCCAAATAAGTTTCCTTGATTATGACTCGTCGTATCTCTTTAAGAGGATTATTCTTAAGACTGACATCAGTGATGTATACCATCTTCTTGTCACAATCATGGGCACTAAGTGGGTAAAGTGTACGAAAGCTTGTAAAAGTCTCTGAAATCTCCTGCAATCTTGCATGAACTTGATCCCAGATCCAATCATCCGACAAAAATCTAAGCCACAGCATTCCATCCTGATTGCACCTTACAATTTCGCAATGTTTCTTATCCTCCATCTAAAATTATTTGAATCGATGATCATTAATCCAACTGAAATGATTTTTTACTGACTAACGCAATAATTCATACCAGTGACTTCATGGGCGACAAATAAGCCGACAAGTTTGTCAACACATGTTTTCCAACATTACTGGTGTTGTCGTCAAACAGCCTGGTAATTTCCACCAGTGGGGTCTTCCCATCTTTAGTGTAATGTCCTAAGAAATACATTACGAACCCCATCGGTTGGGGTACAGGACATTCTTCTAGAACATGATGAACGATTTTGGTCCCAGCAAAAAATTCAAGGCATCCCAATTTGCAAGTAAACATCTAAATAAAACATAACATCTACTATATAAAGTCTGAAAAAAAAAAATTCAACATACTTTTGTTCGAATTGCGTTTATAATATAAATTCAATGTTTAATTCTATAAAAATAAAAACATATTCACATTGGCTTCCAGGTCAATGAAATTACGGTCGATTCTGTAGAGCACATGGGCATTCACTTCGCGGATATCATAATCATCCAAGTTAAGCACAACAGCTGTAGAGGCTTGCTTCTTGACAGATTTCACGATAGCCCGTATAAATACGTCCACGACTGCACCTTTTTTCGAGTGTAAATCCCGAACTTTGGCGACGACTACTTCACCGACTTTTAAATTATCAATGTTCACTGTAGCCCGACTTAATGCTCCACTTCCGCCGTACAATTTTGCAAGACTTTGCTTCATTTCCAAATGCTGAGCCTGAAAATAGAAAATAGTCCAAAAATTTACGACTACTAGAACGTCTTACGTGTTCTTACAATACAAGCATTGTATTTATGGTTTGTAAGTAAGTAAGCGCTTGGCAAACTCCCCGAACGTTAGCAATAAAAAAGTGCTCGAATTTGAAAATGTTCAATTTCTTTGGTACAGAAAGAAGTACAGAGTGGTCGAGAAACATCCGAACACGGGGACAATGTACAGTGTGGGCAAACAAAGTGTTTCCTAGGTTACACTGTACATTGTACATTGTCCCGTGTTCGGAATTCGGATGTTTCTCGACCACTCTGCATGTGATTACTGAATTTAAAAATGACTAGTGGGCTGACTTTACTTTTGTATTGGCCCTATTTTACTTTTGTATGTTGTATGGAAAATGACGGAACTGAATTGGAGTTTCACAAATCGGATGATGAAAAGTGTATTTGATTTCATCAAATCATACACGAATGAGGTATCGATTATAAGATGTGTTGATTTCAAATGATAATTCTAAATAATAAAATCTGAATGACTAATTCCGACTAATTTAATTAATTTTTCCATTTGCCAAACTAACTTTGACTTTCATATTTTAAAACCTTTTATTTGCCCTACTAATTTCAACACCATATTTCTCACTACTTGATGGCAAATTGTGAGTTATTTCCATCGCATGTTTTGGCAAACACTGTTTGCCCGACGTAACCGAAACGTTCAGCAATAACTCTCCATGACCAACTAAAGCTAAAACTGCAAGTGATTGTTCAGCCCACCGCACAGGGTCAAAGCTTAGGCCGAGGGTACAACAGAGTATGGAATATGTATTTATAAAATGAACTGAGGGAAAAATAGTAAAAAAAAAAACCTGTACTCTACCTTGGAAGTATCATCGTCCCAAACGCAATAAAACATCCCATTCCACTCATGTCGAATTACAATAAGGTACGTTTCCTTCACAGAAAGGGGCTTCTGTCGAACCGAAAAATACTTCCCGTCCACATTCGCGTTCAACCCGGCAGAATTTATTCCCTCCTGGAATGTCCCCTTATAAGCGTAGTTATCCAAATCCACAGCCTGTTCAAAATGTTCACAGAGAACGGCGGGGTCCAAGTCTTGTAAATTCTGTCTCGGCATACGAGGAATAATGTCCCCCAATGTCCGGCTGCATGATCTTCTTCCCCCAACAGACTCTCTGATAGTCACACAAGGGGCGGAGATCCGATTATTTCTCCTGGGTTCAGAAGGTCGTGAACTTCCCTGACCTCCTCGTGGTAAGGAGAATCGGGACTTCGGGTCGGTTTTGAATTGTTCCAAAGATCGGTGCTCACTCCGTCGTCCCTTCGGCTCGTACATTCTTGAACTCTTATCCATAATTATTCAATCCACAATAAATCCGCAGACAGAATTACTCAAGAAAGATCGGAAATGAAATCACTACACCTGCTGCAGTGTACCTCCTCTTTCACCAAAGCTTGTCTACCAACTGCCAACTGGTGAAGGCAAGTGCAAGGCGAAGAAATCCAACAGGCAGAGGACACACACACAAACACAAACGCACGCACACAAAATGTATGTGCAGTACATACTTGAATTGAATTCCCAGTCTCTCTTCCCCAGTACTGCATATTTTCGTTTTTCTGATTATACGGACCTGTGCTGTGTTGTTTAGTTGGCAGAACTACGCATGGAAATGGAACTGTAGAATATCTACCAGGCTATATGACAAGACGACATGCTGACGTCATAGATGATGACGGCTTTAGTCTCTCATTAGCGCTAAATGCTAACTAAATTTGAAACCCCATCAACTCCGTTGTTGCTTATCGAAATTGAGTTTTCATTATTTTTGTAATTTTTGTAAGCTTCTGCTAACCAACCCGTGTTTTCACACTTCAATCAGCTTGTATTCAACTTTCGTAAGGACTTTTGTCGGACGGGGAAATTAATGCATCTACCTACAAGTTCCTAAGACCTTAATATAAATCTTAACAATTCCCTTTGACCAAATAACCACAACAATGAACAAAATGTGCCTTAAGTGTTTGCCTTATGTAATTTTGAAATGTAGCCAATCTAGCTATATCTCTAGATGTTACATTAACTGTAGACCTGTAATGGGCAGATTCTGAAATCTGAAGATGATGGTGAACCCTTTTAGTAGTAGTTGATAGTAATCGCTAAACTTTTCTTTCATCAACGTCTTTACCTTTCCATAGTATGAAGATTTTATTAATATTTGTAGCTAGCTAGTTCCTATTGTTGCCAAAGTTGAAAGTGTTGTTAATTTTATTATTAGTACGCTAGATTATGAACTATTAAAAGGCAATGCAAAATGTAATGCATTATAAACTACTTGAACTTTTTTGTCTTTCTTAGAACATGTAGGTAACAGTTCGATTGGTGTATCATACTCATTTGCTTCATTTCGGAGGTTTTGTGTAATTGTAGTATTTACTGTATTCTAATTAAAAGATTATAATAATAATTTTTATAATAATTTCCTACAAAATTTCATTTTAAAGTTAGGATATTAAATATTTGATAAATAAATTAGGATGTTCCAGGTTAGTTAGACAGCAACAAGACAGATGTATAGGTATGCAAATAACCGTACGTTTGGTTGGGTTGTTTGTTTGGTACGTACAGGATGCGGAATAAAGGTACAGTCCAGTTCAAATTTCAAAGTTTAAACGCATCGATATTTATTATCTCTGTTTCTGTGATTACTTATCAGATCTATGAAAACGTAAAAGTTGAGAATTAAAGGCTGCACTATATTAGACAGACGAAGGGAGTAACAGTTAACAGTACAAAATTCTTCAACCTTAGCAACTTTATTGGAATTTATACAAGTCATTCGTGTACACTGAAGTTTGATTAAGTATAGCTATACTACTTCTTAGACTAATTATTTAACAATTAGTAATTATTTTAATATGTACAGGGATAATTACAGGAACACTTTATATGTACTATATTGTGTCCAACCAATTAATTAAGTAGAACACGGTGGATAGGATGGTCTAGCATTGAGAGGATTTCTGATTCTGAGCGAAGGTGCCTAAATTAATCGGGACTTTAGTCGTCTTACAGTTCATTACTGGAGAGTTTTTTGCGACTCGTTTCCCACTTAATTCACCCTTCCGTTCCCTGCCAATTCTGTCAGCTACGTATGGAACCGCAGAAGGCTCCATAGTTTTTTCCTCCCGCACAATCACAGTATTATTATTGTCCATATTTTTTCCATCACTAATACTCGTATTGTTGTTGTTGTTGCTATTGTTGTTATTGCATGACTTCCTGTCCCCCTTTGAGCCAATCAGTTTGGATTCCTGGACCTCAGAAGCTGAGCCACCTCCTCGGGATGCATAGTAAACTGCTGCGGCCGTTTGAATCAAGTCGTTCTGAGCCATACTTGGGGAATAGCTACCGTATTGAGAGTCCGTTAGTGACCTCCCATCTCCCTCGTCCCTTCGAGACAAATCGCTCGGCGAACTCTTAGAGCTGGAAGTGGAGGACCCACTCATATCGTCATTTGTTAAAGTTGCAAGATTAAGGCTTATCGGCGAAATATCGGCCGTTGTTACGAAAGGGCCACTTCCAGTTTTTGGAAAAGTCCGTCCCTTAATCCCTCGTTTTAATGGCACACTTGGCTTCTTGAGGTTCGTACTTTTAGTTGATGGCAAGGAAAGTGTGCTTTCGGGAGCGGAGTCATCAGCCAAAGATAGTTGATCGAAGGTGCTCATGGATTCGTCCATACTGACTTTCCCTTCATCCGTCTCACTCTTGTTTCCACTTTCGATTTGACTTAAATTCAGTCGATTTGATAGAAGCAATTTGGACAAAGACGGAGCAAGGCCGAGACCCAAGTTTCGTTCGTGGTAGACATCGCTTATTGGAAGCTCTCTGGAAATTTGACCCAACGGAGAGGACTTTAGAAGGTGCTCGTGGATGTTGGTTGATCGAGGGGCCGACTCCTCCTTCTCTTTTTGAACTGGAAATACATTTCTGACGTTCATCCAAGGCTTGTTGGTATCCCCGGATGCTGAACCCGTAGGTGCCGTACCCTTGCCATGACTCCCGGAAGCAATCTCGCCCATTTTCCAAGTCACTCGCTTTCCAGAATTAGAGCCAGTTGATCCCGATTTAACGTTGGGTTGGTCGAACCGTCCGGCTTTCCTCATGGGAGGAATGGATGGTATTATAAACTCACAATCTGAGCCTTGAGATTCGAAACCGGAAATGGAGCTTGCTAGAGATTGTGAATTATTCATTCCTAGGCTTAACAGTGGATCAGAAGGGGCTCCAGGTAGAGGTGGGGCTCTCCTACGAACCGTAGTCAGACCGTTCTCCCAATCTGTCGTGGAACTTCCACTACTGGAACTATCTGCCCTTTGAACTGCGATGTTTTGATAGGTTCTGTGGATCGCAGAGGTATTTCTCAGGGCTGGGAGAGGTGGTCTGCTGGATGGAATCGGTGGCAAGGTTCCACTTAGACCAGACTTACTTTGACTTGTAAAGCTTAGTTCCAGGTGATCTCGGTTTTTTGTATCGCTGCAAGTGTTCGTGTGACCATCGGGTTCTCCTCTACTGCGGACGTAACTTGTAAATGCAACTTTTCCCATTGCTATTGGTTGACGAGCTGGAAGATATGCTGGTCCTTGCATTGCCGTTTGGACGGAGGTCATACCACACAATTCTTCCGTCCCTAATTCAAGACTTTCAAGAGAGAGGCTTCTTTCAAAAGACCCTTGGTGGTCAACTCCTTCTCCATGGGTATCTGCAGAAAAAATAAATCTCATGAGTGGGCTTATTCCGGTCACATGAAATTGAATTCTAATTCGTAGATAATTTACCAAAAAGTGCTAAAGCTGCTTGGAGGGCCAGCTGAAGCATTCGGAGGGTCACATGTTTTCCAACGCCAAGGATCACTTCGTTCTCTCCAACTTCAATAAGGTCGAATCCTTTAGAGAAAAACATAAATGGTTAATTAGGGACTTAAATGACATTAATACATGTACAAAAACAGTACCAGATGGACATTATGCGATCAACGGTTAAAATCATCAAAGATTATGTATATAAATTCCTAAGATTGGTTTCTTACCTAGAGAAGCTAGTAGTTCATGGCATCCAACGACTCCCCATAACTTGACGTTGATTGTCACTTCAACTTTCTCAGTTTCAAGGTTTTTTGTTGCCATTTCTGCGATGGCTTGGCGTAGGATTGAGATCACATCTTCCCCGGCTTCGGGTGTAGAAAGTAGCTTGGAAAGAGCATTAAGAGATTGCGGGGACAGACCTGGAGGCATTTAAGTTTTATTATTAGAGCTCATTTAACTATTAGTATTATGAGGCCAGTTTATAGCTAGCTGTTTGTTTATTTCCACTAACCCAAAAAGGCCTGGAGACTAGAGCTGCACTTCACAAGACGTTCACCAGGGTCACATTGTGGAAAAAATACTGCAGCTGGAAGTCCGTTGGACGCGGCTTCAAATCGGAATCCTACCGACATGAGAATTTCCTTCCATCCCATTACACTGCCCACCTTATTTTCAATACTTTTCTGCGTTGTGTACATCGCATTCTTCTGACCGTTGCTGATTCTTTGCAACGATTTCTCAACCTTAATAAGTCATGTATATCTGTTAAGTTAGGGTTAAAAAATTGATTACTTATGAAATGAAATAGGAGTTTACCAAGTGCAAGCTGACTCTCAAGGCATCCCTAGAACGTTCTGGGTTCTTCATCAATTCCCACATAGCTTGGCTTGTCATGGCAACTTTATTAGATAGCTGAACATCAGATCCGATAAGAAGATATCCAGCCCAGTTGGCTGGATGAGCAAAGTGTTTAGTGTGCTGAACTGTAAGCATGGCCTCAGTAATGGCATGGCTGACCTTCGACCCCTGAAGTAGGGAAGAGTACAGGGCACGTAGAAAGATCTTGGAGGCGGTTTCAGGAACAGGCCATAGGGTGACCAGAACTGCCATAGCCCCGGCAGCCAGAAGGGCTTTTGTAAGAGCAACCACACTATCTGCATTAGCCAAGCCCATCTTGTCTCGAGTATGGCAGGAACTTAGGACGACAAGCTTGGCGTTCAGTCTCAACTTCAAAATATCCGCAGCCGTGAGGAGGTAGTCTGAGAATGGTGGTGTGTCTTGAGGATTTCCACCACCATCTCCATTGTCATTTCCATCGGACGAATTGTTATCGCTTTTAGTTGAGCCAGTATTTTCCCCCGAAGAGTTTCTTGACTCTACCCCTCCAGGAGACAAAACGATAGCGGAAAGTTTCCAGGAGATATGGGTTGCTAAATGAATACATTCAGCATTGCAAATCTCTGCCAATACACTTTCCTTTGTGGCTTTTGCTCCAATTAGGGGTTGGCACTGAAGAATTTCCGAAATCATGTTGGCTTCATTCTCAGCTCTAGGAATGTCTTCCCAACCCCACTGATCAGTCACCTCAGATGGCAAGGAGGGGTTGCCAACTACAAGTGGGATACTAGAGTCACTTTTTGACTTACACCGACCTCCACTTCGAATCGATGAAATTGAAGGGGCTAGAATTAACTTGAACTTTTCACAAAGGTATTCCTCGTTTGTACAGCTGCGAAGCATCGGGAAGGGGACGAGGAGGAGGTCCGTCTCAAGAACCAGAACGAGTTCCTTGAAGCAAGTTTGGTCCAGAACTGAGAGTTCCTCTTCAAAGGGGGCGATGAGCATTTGGTAAAGAGATCTAAGGGACGAGGGTCCTTGCCAGGAACTTCGACGGGATCGGGTGGAGCCTGGTCGACTTGAAGGAGTACTTTTCACACTCCCTGTTGCACTACCAACACTAAAGAGACTAGAGAGGCTGTAGCTACTACAGTTGAATCGGTGGTTCCGACTCACCATTCTTAAGAAGCCCGTCTTGTCATTATCTTGGTTCATCTTGTCACCTAATTCTTCAAGGTGTTGAGACCATAAATCTGCCCCTTCCGCTTCTGAGTCCCCGTTGGACAAGTTTCTTGTGCTGCCTGACACATTGAAGTCGATGCCCAAGGCGTCCCTGGTCCCTTCAATGTATCGTTCCAACAATGTACCCATGTTAGTCACCCCATCCTCTCCGTCCTCATCACTGTTGATGCAAGACTCGTTGAATTTCACGATTCCTTTAAAAAAAATGGGGTAAGATTAGTTCATCTCTCGATCTCAATATCATCCACAATTTAATTATATTTTTTGAACTAATAATAACACGAGATTTTTTCCAAAGACAGCATTGCATACCTCTGTCAGGGATGAGGAGCCAGGAGTATAGGTAGCCTCCTGCAATGCTGAAGTAAAGGACGGCAGCCCTGTGACGATTGACCCGCTGAATCAGGGCATCAACACTGTTAATCAGACTGCTGGACAGAGTCGCCATAGCCAAAGGGTCCCCCATAACCTTCCCGTTCCCCACAAATTCTCCCTTATTGCTCAGGAGGGTAGAATTGGCCAATGTCCGACATTTCTCAGCAAATAGTAGCGTGAGGTCAGTTCTGCCCATTTGAACCAGAATCCTCTGCAAGGCTTGGTAAGATGCAATTTGTCTGTCAAAAAGAGCCAAGGAATACTCGCTGCTGGATCCATAAGTGTTTTGTCGTATGGTTTCCAGCAAGTCCGTCGACTTTTCCAGATGAGCTTGAGCCGACTCTAAATCTCCATGTCTCCAGAAGGCCAAACCAAGAAAGTGTCTGATTTTAGCCTCCTCTTCTTTTGCATCCAGTTTCTCCACTAATTGCAGCCCTTGTTGTAGATATGCGACTGCTTGTATGTTATTACCCAAGGCATGATGGATTCGTCCTATAATCAATAGAATATTACAAAAAAGTTAAACATTTACCATCACGTCGTAACCGACGAAAAAAATGAATTTTCCACCTGGTCCTCTATTTTTGTGCACTGATGCACTTAAAATTGCAGACACAAATTATTAGCACGCGAATATTTTTATAGAAATTTATTTTCACAGACAAGTGACATCGCATGTTAACTTACCGATTGAGCTGAAGGCTAAGGATTTTGACAAGGGCTCATCCATTTGAGTCGCTGCATTTAAATTGTGTTCCTGGTATAACAAGGCTTGCTCATAGTTCCCCGTCGACTCATGGACCAGCCCGATGCTCCCATATGCCCTGGCCTTTCCCGAAACGGAGCCCAAATCCTGAGAGATTCGGAGATCAACTTCGTGGTACTGTAGGGCCTCGTTGTTCTTCCCCATTACGTGAAAGGCCTTCCCTAAAAACGACACGGCGGAGGACTCCAACTCCTTGTCTTCAGTCTCTTTGGCAATGTTAAGTTGTTGTTGAAAGGAACTAATGGCTTGATCGAAGTTCCTTAGGTCGAGATACTCCTGACCCAGGTCACTGAAGGCAGAGGCCTTTAACTTCATCAACTCATCGTCGCTAAACTCACTAGCGATGAGGTTAATCACTCCCAGCCGTTTCTCAAAGTAGGAGAGGGCGGTTGAGGTATTTCCGAGGGCTTTTGAGGCAGCCCCAAGGGATTTATAGGTCTTTTCCTGCTCACGAAGGTTGGAGGTCTTGATTGAGATTTGAAGGGACTTTTCATGACACCGAATCCCCTCTTCTTGGTCACTTAAAGCTGTATAGCAGTCACCCAGGTTTCCGTATGCTCTACCCTTTTCGATCAAAATCAGCGGGTTGACTTTGGAGCTTGTGGAGGAGAGGGATTCTAATACAGAGAGTTGGAGCTCAAAAAATGCACCGGCTTCTTCATAACTTCCCATATTGATTCGGGCGATTCCTAAATTCCCGTACGCTTGGGCCTCCGTCACAGAATCCTTCAGTTCTTTTGCTCTTTCCAGCATTTCTTCGTAACATTTTATTGCACTTGTATAGTTACCTAAAGACATATGAACCGCTCCGAGGTTCCCGTGGGCTCGGCATTCACCTTTTGTATCACTTATCTCTTGGAGGATCGTCAGTTCCTGGAAATTAAATTAGAAATCTATAAGTACTGTGACTATTATATACTTAAACTCAATGTCATGAGCAACTGAGGAAACGGCCTTTTCCAACGCTGTCTATG
Organism: Desoria olivacea; assembly: GCA_034695115.1. Lineage (NCBI taxonomy): Eukaryota > Metazoa > Arthropoda > Collembola > Entomobryomorpha > Isotomidae > Desoria > Desoria olivacea. The sequence continues at coordinate 5,991 of JAQFZA010000047.1, read as the reverse complement.
AAATTGTGTTATAATACAGGTTTTGAAGTTAGTTAGATTACATTAAGACAGTAATTTCTTCATAATGTCAGAGCTGCCCAAGTAAAGTAGGTAAAAAAATCTTAATACATAGAATGTACATTAATATCCCAAAAAGCTCTGTACAACAGTATTAATCATTTTAAATTGTCGAAACACATCTTTTGATTTTAAATATCAACACCACTATGTAGGCGCACATATTGCATATTTATTTAAAAAAAACATTGAATGGATTGTTTCCCGATCTAATCAAAATATTTACTAGTTTATGTAATATGTATGTTTGTGGATATACTACCGACATTTAGCCTTTTGAATAGATTTTAAAAGATTGGTTTAATTGAGAAAATGATTTTTCATTTAAACAGATGCACACAACACTCAAAATACTTTTGATTTTTAACGTAATTTTATGTTTATATGTTTATTTAAAGTACCTGTTTTAATAATCAAATAAAATTGAGAAGTTAAGGTTTAGAAGAGGCTTACCTGCGTGTGGAATCCGAGGGCCAAGTCATAACGCTTTAAAATCCGATGCGCCATTCCAAGCGATCCATGCACACACGCCTCTAAACTTCTATCCCCATTAGCCTTGGCTAGCAGGACTTGCTTTTGAAACACTTTAACAGCTTCTTCCGGCTTCTTCATTTTGAGAAAGACGTTTCCGATATTCCCCAAGGAACGATACTTGCCCTGCACATCCTTCGTCGAGTGCGTTACGGCAAGAAAATACTTTTGGCACTCCAGAGCACTGTCCAAGTTACCCAGGGCAAGATGCGTAAGGCCCAAATTACAATACGCTCTAGCAATGTTACTCATATTTTGAACTTCCTTCGCTAAACACAAGTCCTGGTCATAATATCTGACAGCCTCTTTGAAATGTCCTAAAGAATAATGAGCAAATCCCAGGAAGTGACAAGCCTTAGCTTCCCCCTCAACATCATTCAATTCCTGTGACAGCATCAGGTAGTTCTCATAGAATGGGATTGCCTGACCGAAGTCCCCTTGCGAACTGTGGCAGTTACCCAGATTTAATAGAGCACAAGCTTCTCCACTCGTGTCCTTAAGTTCCCTGGAGATGTTCAAGTGGCTGTGGTAATGGACTAGAGCCTTTTCATACATTCCTAGGGCCTGGAAGGCCACCGCAAGGTTACCGTGAGTCGAGGCCTCGGAACTACGGTCGTTCACCTCCTTCGAAATGGCCAGTTCTTGCTTGTGGTACTTGATAGCTTGGTCATAGTACCCCATGGCATTGTACGCATTCCCGATGTTCCCGTACGCTCGACCCATCCCGGCTCTGTCATGTAGACTGATGGCGATATTCAAATGAGCTTGGTGTAACTTCAGAGCCGCGTCGTGGTCTCCCAGAAGTTGAAATACGATGCCTAGGTTGGAACACGCCCTTCCTTCGGACACTTTGTCCTTTGTGGCTAGGGCCATGTCTAATTGTTTCTCATGCCACATTTTGGCCATAGCGTAGTCTCCCATGCAACGGGCAGCGTGTCCCAACCCCGCATAGGCTCTTGCTTCCACGCTCTTGTCTCCCAACTCCTGGGCTATCTTGAGGACATGGTTGTGGAAGGTGATGGCTTGTTCGAAATTCCGTCGGTAATGATAGGAGGAACCTAAATTGCTATATGCCCTTGCCTCCTCTACTTTATTTCCAAGCTGCTTGGCTATCCGAAGGTGTTCAGTGTGACAGTCAGTTGCATTGTCAAAATCTCCCATGACGAGGTAGACGGCCCCGACGTTCCCAATCTCTCTTGCCTCCTGCAGAAGCTCCCCCATTTGCTTCACTAATTGGACACACTGTTTATGGGAGGCGAGGGCATTGGAGTAGTCGCCTATTGCTGTGTACACGTGACCTGTAATCAACACACATAAAATCCCATCCACGTTATCAATAATTCTCATGTGATCTGCAGAACTCAGTTCAACGCAGCAATTTGGTCGATGGAGAAGAGCCTCTCTAGAAGACTAATTGCAGGTGAGAAAGGAAGTGTATTATGAATTGACTGGGGAATCCGATTAAATTCTAAAGGTAATAATTAGTCGGGGAAGTGTATGAGAGCCCAAAACCTGTCTTGCCCTTACATCATATGCAATTATCAAGGCCTGGTCAACTCTTAGGCATTTCTAAATTCCAAGTCAACTAGGAAATGGAAGAAACAGAATGGCCGGAGCAGTCGAGTCAAGTACTTGCCTTAGAGGCAGAAACACTAATGCAGGAATGCTTTCTTGACCTTACTAAAAGGCACGTTGGGAATTTACAGTTGCATGTATACTTCTTCTGTAACTCCAAATTGGTTTCTTGCTTCTCCACTTTGCCTATCAGAATTTAAAAACTTCAAACCTAAAAACGTCATTTCCACATTTACCATTACCAATAGGGCGCAGATAAGCTCAACATTCCTTTACGACGACCAACTAAGATCTTGACTTCTGGTCCATCTTGTAAACAGATTCTAACCCCTGCCTGACCAGCCCGATCAAAAGCCCCTTCAAACTTTAAGTTATTCAGAGAAATGGAATTGAAAGACCTACACGGAGATTCCTCTAGTTGAAAACACCGAAGAGCTAAAAAGTTGTGCAAATGTTGAATAGATTTAATTCCAAAGCTCTCATCTCCTATCCTCTCCGCCTTCTGGTTGAAGCATTTCTAAAAGAGATTCCCTAATGAATGGAAGGCTAATTGACAAAGAGAGACTTACCGAGACTTGTTAAGGCGGTGGAGGCGGCATTTGTATCTTTGCACTTCATGGCCAGGACTAATTGGTAGCGATGAGAGGTGAGAGCATCTTTGTAGTTTGCTTGGGAGAAATAGGCCGATCCGAGGTTTCCGTGAGCCCGACATTCTCCTCCCACGTCTCCCAGCGACTTAGCCACCCCAAGGTCCTCCTGCATGTACCCGATGGCCTGGAAATAAAATTAAAGAAATCTGTCATTCATCATCATCATCATCTTCATCATCCCATTAAAATTGAACATGGCCAATTATTGAATCAAAGTTTTACATTTTAATTTCCAACACTTTCCGACTTCCAGAATCCGAACTCGTAATTATGATGGTGGATTCCGTATGTAAATCAAGAGATTCGTAAAAATACCACCACCGCTAAATATAAAGGGTTCTCCGCTCTCAAATAAATTAACTCCCATTTCGTCTCATATGATTTGCTTCTTCTCAAACAAATTCCACCGTCACACCAAACATTTTTTGTCTGCCGTTAAGGAATGGATATGCACTTCTCCGTGGATAAATAATCAATGTTTTGTAAATGCAGGCGGCTTGCCTTCACATTCCAAATTATGCACATCAGATAGAATTGCCAAATTCCATACTGCCAGTCAACTTTTAAGAGATTCTTCTTCGTCTATTTATCTCTTAGTCATGGCAAATGATGGATGAGGATGATGAGGTGGAAATCATTTCTCAATTCACTCAATTCGCAATGTGCGATGTGCATGTATGTAAAATGGTAAGAGCAGCTATAGTTTTTCGATACTGAAATAGAACAACCGCAAAAAAAATGAATGTAAAAAGTAAAGAGAGTCCAAAAAATATATAAAATTTGTGCACCTTTTGCAACAAAATCTTGAAACATCTCAATGATACGGAAAAGAAACCCAGCCCCGGGTGGCTAGCCTTGTATCAAATCACAATAACATATTGTATAATGTGAGTTACATGACACTGCAGTTGTTTACAACTACAGGCTATTTCCACTCGTACAGAAAATCTCTTTTGCCAAACCAATCCACCACCACCAACCACTATAGGAGATTATTCAGGTGGAATTTAAGGAAATTAAAATCCCATTTCATAAAATTTTAGCTACGCTTCTTACATTTTAATGAAATAATGTCCATTCATAATTCATCCATAATTTATCCCCTACTTTCCAGGCCCTCTGGGAGCCAGCCATATCCTCCATAAATATAATGACCCCTAGGCACGTGTGTCGTGACAAATTTAAAATACGAAACACACAAGAAACGCCATTCCGTTTACTCAAATGCTAATTGGACTCGTAGGTCTCTCGCTTCTTTACTACTCGTTAAAGGCACTTCGAAATTCTTGTCGTCGATAACTTCTCCGTTCTAATATTAATGTTGTCCATGAACACAAGTTCACCAATCCCTTAGCAGGCTCTCTCCCCTTTGGCACAATTCTCAACCAAAAACTCCACAGGAAGGAGTGTCCTTTTAAAAGGTCAAGCAATAAATAAATCAGAGAATGTCAACTCCCATCCATATTGTATGGACAGCCCCTAATTGAATACGAAATTTGTTGCTTGATGTTAGTAAAAAAAAAATGAGATATTGATTTCGTCATGGGCCTTCATTAGAATAAAAGCAGTAAAAATCTCAATAACTTTGCATGCCCTAATTTAAAAACTCGATCTGCTGTTAATTTATTTCGTCTTCATTGCAGTTCCTGCAGTACAGTCCACTTTAAACGTTCAAAGGGCAGTAATGTAAATAAATACCATAATAATAAATATATGAGTGTCTTCGTATGCTCTGAGATAATTAGGAATACATAATTTCAAGTAAACACGTCCGTCTGGATTATGGACGACCTGAGAGGTTGATGCCTTAAGAGCTGGCTGGACTCATAACAATTACTCCCGAGTGCTTTAATGAGCCCCAGAGTCATAAAGTACTTGTGCAAAGATCTAAATTGACATTTAAGTCTCCTCTTCTTCCAACCACTAAATCCTCTTCATAAAGATCATCCCAACGGAAGGGTTGACGACATAGTTCAGCACCTTCTTAAAGTCCTCAATCTCCTCAACTCCCAGCTCATTAGTCCAACCTCATTAATGCGCTGCATGCATTGCACACACAACCTAAATGTCCCTGACATGATGAGTAACTATTCAACTACTTTCAGAGAGCAGACCTCGTACATTATCCCAACTTCATCCGTAAGTCATGGGAAGTAATTGTATGCTGAATTTTCTGAATATGTATCTGAAGTAGATAGCATGTTTGGTTCATTTAATGAGAACGGGATCGTAAATCCGGACGAAATGTGCCCTCTTGACACTTTCACATCATTCCATACATCGTTTGAGGGACTGAAATGTGCGGAAATTGTTATTGAAATCCCAATTAATTGTACCTAAATACATTTCAAACTAACTACGTCCTTCATTTAAAAAAAGGCCAGCATTTACAAATTACTACCCTTGTTGTTAACTTATTGACGGACAGTTATCCGAGAGGATCATGTTTCCAACTACAAGAGTCTCACGTATCTGAAGAATAGGGGGCAAACAGGATTCTCAGCTCATTTGCATATATTTTTCAATATCGAATTAGCTCAGTCCATTCAGTTGATTGAGATTCAGAGCTAAGTGACAAACCTCAGAAAGCACTTCCTGGTGTCCCTCTTTAATGTCCACCGACACACAACTTGTTTTAATTGGATTGTGGCTATTGGGCTTCTTAATTCTCCTTAACTCTCTTATAAATCTTCCTTTTATTTAACAGTTGATAATTAAACTCATAGCCTTCAAAAGACACATCCGTCAACAATTTTTTTTACATCAGCTTGCAACTTAATCAGTTTGTAACGGTTCTTCATTAAAATACATGCTACAATTTGTTATTTTCATCCAAAAATTGCCTACGTGTTTTATTTAAAAGGAATTTATATTTTATAACAACTGAACTAATATATTTGTTGGTTTGAGCGAACTTTTAATATTTAAACTAATACATAATTGCTTCATATTGGCAGCAATTCCTAACACTACAAAATATGACAAACCTAAAGGTTGTAAATATTGGCCTCCGGTATTTTAATTTTTATTTCAACATTGTTTATTAGCTCGCCTATGTAAATAGGATAGCGAGCTTATGAACTCGTCGTGTCTGTCCGTCTGTCCGTCCGTCCGTCCGTCCGTCCGTCCGGGACCACCTCTGGATGTAAATGAACCCCCAACTAGAGCACGATAGACG